>JAODAL010015226.1:0-84647 GCA_025379985.1 Phyllomedusa bahiana
CACGGGGGCTGTGAGAAAAGGGTTCCTTATGCAAGAGGGTGACATCTGTAACAACTGTACCATCTGTGACATCTGCGTGATGTCACAGATGGTATAGATACCATCAAACTCAATTGAGAAAGTATTACTAGTTAATGAAAGTCTATGTAATGACACTAGAGTAACTTTGGTGACAGGGCCTATTCTAAGACTGTGTGCCTTTTGAAAATCTAACTCGGAGAATAGGCACTGAGAAGGTCAAAGTGTTGTCTTGGCATAACTACCAACAGCTACTGCAAATGACTGTACATGTCTCCTATACTCTGTCTCTTGCTTTTTGTATCTTTTTCTCTGCTTCGTAGCCTCTCAGTAGGATGTATTTGTAGATATAAACTCCATGTCTACCGTGCTCAAGGGCCCAGTAGGGGTTTCCCTTATTCCCCAGTGGACCAATACAAGCCTGCACAAAGGTCATCTTCACGAACATAAGGGGCTTCCACTAAGACACCTATTTGACCTATCTCACACAGGGCATATGCTCTGCCAGCCTTTCCCTAGCTTTGCTTTAGTGCCTACAGAACTTTCCCAAACTCTATAATGAGAAATCTGCCTTGTTATGGAGTGATGGAGTCTTGGTGGATATGTTGATGCATCATTAGGCTTATTGCCATCCAGAAGCCTTTGAAAACTCAGTGACAATCTCCACGGGGGTTGTAATGTCAGTCATTGTGTTGTCACTTCCAGAAAAACAATCAACGAAGAAAGATTTCAACAGCCTGACACAAGATGAATATTCAGGAACTTATACTTGTTGGTGTTATTTGTGGTGGAACTGATTTTTAAATGTTTTAGAAGAAGATACATTTATGTGTAGAATGGTCCAGGGAGCAATAATATCAATTAGGGAGCCACAAAAATGCGTAAGGAAGAGTGAATGAATGCTCTCGAGCACTGTCCATATTGTTTATAGAAATAGACAGATAGATAGATAGATAGATATAAGATAGATAAATAATAATAATAATAATAATAATTATTATTATTATTATTATTTTTATCATCATTATTTATTTTAGAGCGGCCTTGGTTCCAGAGCGCTGTCAATAATATTGGTCAAAGAATTACAAGGTGACGATAAGTAACTAACAACTGGTACAGAGGAAGAGAGAACCCTGCCCGTGAGGGCTTACAGTCTACAAGGAAGGGGGAAAGAGACAGAAGGTGAGGGGCAGACATGTTTGTGGGGTGGAGTAGTGCAACACAGTTAATGTTGGTTATAGGCTCCTGAAGAGATGGGTTTTCAGGTTACCTTTGAGGCTTGTGAGAGTTGGGAAGAGTCTGATGTGTTGAGGCAGTGAGTTCCAGAGTGTGGGGGAAGCACGGGAGAAGTCTTGGAGATGGTTATGTGAAGAGCTGATAAAAGTGGAGCAGAGAAGAAGGTCCTATGAGGAGTGGAGGTTGCATGAGGGGAGGTATCTAGAGATTAAGGAAGAGATGTATGGAGGAGAGAGGTTATGGAGAGCTTTGTAGGTCAAGGTTACTAACTTGAACTGGATTCAGTGGGCAATGGGTTGTCAGTGAAGGGATTGGCAGAGAGGAGAGGCAGAGGAGTAGCAAGGAGAGAGGTGAATGAGACGGGCGGCAGAGGTAAGGATGGATTGGACGGGAGCGAGGGTGCTAGACGAGAGGCCACAGAAAAGAATGTTGCAGTAGTCTAGGTGGGAAAGGACGGGGGACTGGAAAAGCATTTTTGTGCTATCAAAGTTAAGAAATGAACGGATTCGGGAGATATTTTTCAGCTGAAGGTGGCAGCAGAGGTAAGGGCTTGGATGTAGGGTTTGAAGGACAGATTGGAGTCAAAGGTTATACCAAGGCAGCAGAATTGCGGAGCTGGTGAGAGGGTGTAGCCATTGACAGTGATAGAGAGATCGGGTGAGGGGATAGAGTGGGATGGTGGAAAGATGATAAATTCAGTTTTCTCCACATTCGGTTTTAGGAGGCGGGAGGAGAAGAAGGAGGATATGGACGATAGACAGTCTGGGATCCGGGACAGTAGAGAGTTAATGTCTGGGCCGGAGATGTAAAGTTGGGTGTTGTCTGCATACAGGTGGTAATGAAATCCATGTGATGCTATGAAATGACCCAGACCAAGAGTGTAGATAGAGAAGAGTAGTGGGCCCAGGACAGTTCCCTGGGAGACACCAACAGAGAGCGGGCGAGAGGAGGAAGTGGAGCGAGAGTGAGAGACACTGAATGTCCGATCAGAGAGGTTTGAGGAAATCCAGGAAAGGGCAAAGGCACAGAGTAGTGGCGTGAGGCTGACATGTCGCCCTATATGTCAGTAGGTAAATGTTATTTTCATGCTATGTTTGTATTGCGAGTTTAGAGTATGTTTCATCAAACAGTGGTCACTTTTAAAACTCTGTCCACTCTGCTTATTACAGGATAGTAAAAGTGGAGCACATCAGAATGTAGTTTTGTTAGAAAAGTTCCAGGATAACTTGTTAATCATTTATTTAAAACTCTGCCTACTCTGGAATCAGGAGTCCAGTGGGCGGTACCTGTGCATACATAGTTATCTGTCAATCATTGAGTAGGTCCACCCTCTGGACTCCTAGTCACAGAATAAGCAGAGATGTGAAATAATAAATATATAAATGACAAGCTATCCTACAACTTTTCTAACAAAACTATATACAGACAGTCCCCAGATTACGAACAGGATAGGTACTGTAGGTTTGTTCTTAAGTTGAATTTGTATGTACGTTGGAACAGTTATATTTATTAAATGAAACTCTGGCACATAGTTTTGGATAGTGCAGGGAAGGGTTTTTACATTTGTTTTGCAGCCTATGACCCTGTTAAGAAGATTTCACCTAGTTTTCACCTCATGTGCTGATGTGGAATGCTGGAACTTGTCGTTTTATAGCAACTATTTGGGATATGGAACTACAAGTGCCAGCATTCCCTATAAGTCTTCATTTATAACTAGGGAACAGGTGTAAGTTGCAATGGTGTAAGTTGCGGACTGCCTGTATCAAACTTCTCAGTATCTCCTGCTCTATACCCAGCTGCAGAATGGACCGCTGCATGCTCTATATGGTGGCATATGTTGCAGCTTTCTGTAGGGGGTGTGAGTTGGGAAATTCTTCATATATCTCGGATGGAAAGCTCAAAACTGATGTAAGCAAAGCTTAATAGTGCTTAAATGATATCAACATCCAGTGACCAACTAATCGCCATATTCATCAAAAGGGATATTTTTTTAAAGGTCTGAGCTAATGATGTGAGATCCTAATTGTGGGATTCTTCTCTATTACCTATGGCACATGTGTCGAACTCAAGGCTTAAAGGCTGAATCCGGGCCGCCATGTTATTTTATGTGGTTCACGAGAGCTTAAACACAGAGACCAGGAGTTAATAAGGTCTGGACACAGAAAGACATTCTCTCCACTTTCCTGGACGACACACTCAGTGCTTGGCAGAGGCAGTGGCACCAGCATAGGGAACGGGCACCATCTTGAATTCAGAGCGCACACTTCCACACAGCTTTGTTCAGCAATACACAGCTCTTTTAATTCTAGCCAGACACCAAGGCCCTCCAATGGATCTTTGAAGCCAACCATACTGCTAGTGTGGGTTTTATAGCCCCGGTTTACTGAAAGGCTTTAGCCATGGAGATAAATTCCTTTAAACCCTTAACGACCACTCACTGTCTTTTGGCGTCAGGCATTTCAAGTCGTACGTCAGCAGCCACGTCTTTTGGCATTGCTGCAGACATTGGAGTTTGCTGAGCCCGGTGCAGCTCCTGCGTGCACTGGGGAGCGGGGGAAACCTCTGCTCCCCTATGCTTTAACCCTTTAATTGCCGCAGTTCATCACCGTAGCGTAATCAATGGGTTTCCCTGCTCTGCCAGGTGATTGGAACACCCGTTGAACTGACAGAGCCTGGGGAACGGCTGCACAGTCAGCCCTGGGGACCTAGAGTAGACCCAGGGCTGTCTGTGTAAGAAGCCAGTGATCAGGACAGACTGTGTGCTGTCCTGATCACTGCCTGTGTCAGACTGACACAGATTACAATGTATTAGCATATATGAATATGCTAATACATTATTAAGTGTAAAAAAAAAAAAAGAAAAAAAAAAGTAACACAGTTCTTCCTTCATGGGATTTAAAAAAACATAAAAAGTGTAAAAAAAAGTAAAAAAACAAAATAGAAATAAAAATTTAATAAAAAATAATTGTGCATACATTACACACAAAAAAAACCCTACACATATTAGGATCCACACGACCATAATAACCTGTAGAATTAATCTAAAAAGTTATTAAGTGTGAGATATGAATGGTGTAAAAAAATGTAAAAAAAACAAAATTGAAAAAAAATTCTGCAATAAGTGAACTTAAACTATTCCCCCGTAAAGTATAACTTGTCCTCATACAACTGCATCATTGAAAAAAATAAAAAAGTTACAACTGTTGAAACGCAAGGAGGCAAAAACTAAAAAAATTTTCTGGTCATTAACTACTTTTCAGGCGTTCGGCTTAAGGGGTTAATAAATATTAGATTAATTTTAAGTACTAGATTTAAATCGGAGTCACACAGCATGCTATGAGCAAGAGATTCAATGTTAGGTGGCTTTTTGCCACATGTGCCTGTTTTGCCAACTTTTTCAATACAGATTCTAGGTACAGCTTTAAAAAAGGCCAATCAGTCAATCAGGGTACAACGCAATTTTATTTAACATAGGACTCAATTATGATCAAATATAACATATAAGTAAGAGAATAAACTGGTTACAGAAAATAGTGTGACATTGGGGACAGTTTTGCTAAATATGTATTTACAAAGGTTAAATACTTACAAACTTCACCTCCACAGAGCTTATAACTTCAACTGTTTTTATAATTTCAACCATTGAGAAGCGAAATGGTGAAAACAGGGAACTTCAGGAGGGACTTTCAATTCAACACCAGCGAGAGCGTCCTCAGCACTGCGTACCAGATTCTAATTTCACCCACATCCCTCTTTGTTTGTTATATGTTTTAAAAAAAAACTGGCAGACACAACCTACGTATTGTGTCCACTTAGAATACAAAGATCTTTTGTATGACCTCATCTTGTATCATGGAGGGGCCAGCTCTCTGAGACTAAGATAAGAGAATACAGAATCGCTCCGAAACCAGACGATGCAGCCCCTCAGATCGTAAATTAAGTGAAGTCTGTAGGCTTAAGAGATATACAGAGGTATGCAAGCCTGTGTGATTATAACTTGTGAAACAACACTGGAAATTATAATTAGTTTAATATACGAGAAATGGAAATTATGACATAAAATAGTCACATATTTCACTAGCACTACAGTGCCTTGCTTGACAGATCACCTCATGTTGGCCTGGTAATGGTTTTGGTGAGAAATGGATTGTGAGCTCCACTGAGGCAATGGCTGATCCAGAATAAATTATAAAAAAAATACAAACTGCATAAAATCAACAGAGAATAATGGCAATAACTCCTTAGACAATGTTTACTGTTCCAGGACGGTGGAAATCTCCTGGAAGACTAAAGCCAAATGTAACAAATCATCTTCCGAAAGCTACAGTACACCAACAAATGAGCCTGCAAGAAAAGCAAACACAGCCTACGATGAAAATTTCAAATTGCGTTTGAGCAATGCCTTCATTTACGCTTAAATTTTTCATCTGTGAACAAAAACGAGGAATTAATTGCATTTAATTTAACAAGAAACTGCAGATCGGGCTTTATGAGGAACGAACGTGAGGCAAAAAGTTTTAGTATCCGGAGAGTTGAAAATTGTTAGGAGGGAGCTGTGTGTTAATTGTAGTATCAGTCACTGGCCATAATAATCCATCTCCTTTATCTCTCTCTAGCATATCATGCACGGCATTGTGTAGCATCAGCCAATGTGCTGTATCTCTCACTGATAAACGTGGCTCTATGTACCATTAATCAGTATGGCCATGAATATGTATTATACGTTCCTCTTTCTGGCTGATCAAATGATTCTTCTAGATACGTATTTCCATTCTACGTTTGTGAAAGCAATGTTCTCCTGCTTCTGCTTATCAGTTTAGTTGGAGGCTTAAAGGGGTTGTCTCACTACAAGGATTGCGTTCTATGTTAAAGATCTTGCAAAAACAAGTCACTTTGTAATATATGTCCATTAACAGTATCCTACCTATCCTACACCTATATCCCCTCTTGTATGGGCTGCATCAGCTTCTCAGGTCACTGTAGCTACAGACTTGTTTGATCTCTCCTGATAGGCTGCCAACGCTGGTTGCTATAGCTACAGACCTGGCTTCTGCTGCAGCCTAGTAAAAGCCAGTAAACACGCCCGTGACTTCAAAATGAAACCAAGAGAACAGGACTGAGGTAAGATGAATCAATGTAGTGAGACAACCCCTTTAAAGGTCAGAGGGGGTAAAAAGGGCAATAGCGCTTGAGCCTTTACTACCATAGAGGTTCTACAATCAAGTTACCTCCAGCTTCTCTTAGACTGTAAGGATACAGCCACTTGATGAGTAAAATGTACTTATTGGATTCTGCCGTTGAAACCAGATTGTCCGACGTGTTTTCAATGAGTATTTCACATGCTTATTGTATGTAGCTTTGGGTCTTTTTTTACTCTCGGTTTACAGTCATAAACCAGTTAATTCTAGGTGATTTTGGATGAGGATTCATGTTAAAAACCACATGCAAATGTTTGAGACATGTTTTACTCAAGGTTTTTAGCCATCCCCGTTGACATCAATAGTAAATTTCCTCGTGTTTTCTGCATGGAATACAACCAAAGAATGAACATGCTCTGAGGGTTTTTTGTACCACAAAAACACGTAATATATAAATTACAAAGCATATTTTCTATTGAAGTCAATGGAAATGATTTACTGTCTGTTTTAGATGAGTATTTCAAGTGGAAATCCTTGCTACATGGACGGAGCCTAAGGGTATGTTCACACGGGGTAATTTCGGTGCGCATTTGCACGCTAATCCGAGTGAAATGCACACTGAAATTCTGGTAATCCATAGTTCTCATAGAGAACTATGGATTACGCCTCCTCTCCCCAGGCGTACAATACGATCGTATTGTACGTGTGGGGAGATAAGTGACATGTCAAGCACCGTGAGTAATGAATGTCAATGGGACCGGTGGGACGGCCTCCCCTCCCCCGTGCCGTGGGAGGACACGCTGATCAGCGCGAGCTTCCGAGACACACAATGTACTGCGGCGCGTACCGTACACGCTGCAGTACATCGTGTGAACATAGCCTAAGGGTATGTTTACATGGCTTATATTGCTGTGTATTTCGGCGCACATTTCAGTGTGTCTTGCGCTTTATACGTGGCGAAATGCACGGCGCAATTACGGTAATTCATACCTCTCATAGAGAGCTATGGATTACACGTCATCTCCCCGTGCATACAATACAATTGGATTGTACGCATGGGGGGGAGAATTGACATGTCAGTTGTTAGCGTCACTTACTCGCTGCTGACAATGCATGTCTATGGGGCTGGCAAGGTGCCGGGCCCCCGTGCTTTGGAATTACACGCTGATCAGCGCGTGGTTCCAAAACACACGGCGTATTGGCGAGCGTTCTATACGCGCCTCAATAAGCCATGTGAACATACCCTGTGTGGGGAAAATTTCAAGTGTATAGAATATAATTATTCTGCATGTGGTAGAAGAGGTAATCAAGTAACTTTTACTAGTGTGGGGTCCGAGCTCCATTGTCCCGCGGATACTCTGAACTTGACGAACTCTGGTGGTAGAACATACAGGTTTATAGTATCAGGAAGCGGTTGTCACTTGGAGGAACAGATTCAATGAAGCAGTAAGCTGGTGGGATCTCCACTTAGAGGAAGACATTTATCATGCATCATAGACTAATTAGTGATCATTTTTGTGCAAGCCTCATGTAGACAAAAATGTGCAACTTTTGCACATTTTTTATGCCACTTTTGCCACCTTTATAAAAAAGGGTGGGGATTGTTGGTGGGGGTGAGGCATATTTACTATAATTTTTGCCATAATGTGGCATAAATGATAATTAAAATCTATGCCAGCCCCTAGCAAGTCTAGCCAAGCACTTAAACCAGTCTACGAGGATCATTGTACACTAAGCATAGCGACCAGGGTAGCAGGAAGGAGACTTTAAATATGGGGCAGAACTTTAGAGGTGAGGTATAAAGTAGTTATTAATTGCTGTGGACAAACATTAAGGGCGTTGTATATGAAAACTGTCTAGCAGTAAGACTGTCTTCAGAGCTCAGCTTACATTTCATATAGTGTTCTATGAGCGCTGATTGGTTGCTATGGGCAACAAAAAAAGTCTTACTGCTAGACAGTTTTCATACATTAGGCCCTGAGTGAGAAAGTGACTGTGGGTAGAGCATTGGAATACCAATTGAATGAGGAAAGGCTTGAAGAATTATAACCCTGAGCTCTTTGTTTACTGATGCCCTGAAAACAGGGGGGCTCCATTTCAGATTTTAGTTTTTGGACAACTAAAACAACAAGAAAAGGCTCCTAATGGGCCAGAATCTTCTAGTCTGAGGGCTATGTGGGTCACTGTAAAGTTTTTGGTATAAGAAAATTTTAATTTTGAAATACCAAGAAAGGGTTGACAATAGACCAGGAACCACTAGTAGCTATAAAGCCTGGACTTTATTCCCACTTTTTAACTATTCCCTCATCCATCCATTCATTGATCTTCTCTTCCATCCATTCCCTCATTCATCCATTCATGTATTTATGTATGTATGTATGTATGTATGTATGTATGTATCTATCTATCTATCTATCTATCTATCTATCTATCTATCTATCTATCTATCTATTCAACCATCTACCCTTCTATTCATCTGCCATCCATCCAGACATGCACATATCCATTAACCCATCCATCCTTCCATCCATCTATGCATGAATCCATCAATTCACCCATCCACTATTCCATCCATCCATCTACTCATCCACTGTCTATCCATGCATTTATTCATCCATGTTTACATGCATCCATCTAATCACTTATCCACCCTTCCATCCACTCACCCATACACGCTTCCATCCATCTATCAATCAATCCTTCCATCTATGCATCCATTTTCCCATCCACCCTTGCATTCATCCACATATACAGTCATCTATCCATCTATGCATGCACCTATCCATTACCCCATTAACCCTTCCATCCATTTACCATGCATCCATCTATTCACCCATCCACCGTTCCATCAAGGCAACCATCCACTCTTTCATCCATCCATCCATCCATTTGCATGAATTCATCTATTCATCCATCAGCCCTTCCATCCATTTACCATGCATTTATCTATGCATGCATCTATACAATCATTCATCCACCCTTCCATACATCCAGTCATATATGCATGCATGCTTCCATCTATGCATGCATCTATCCTTTCACCCGGTTACCTTTCCATCCATTAACCATCCATCCATCTATATATGAATCCATCCATTCATCCATCCATACTTCCATCCATTTAACATCCATCCATCCATGCATGAATTAATCTATTCACCCATCCACCCTTCCATCCACCAACCCATCTATCCATCTATCATCCATTTATTTAGTTATTTATGCATGCATGCATGCATCTATCCATTCACACATCAACCCTTCCATCCATTTACCATCTATGCATGAATCCATCCATTCACCCATCTACCCTTCCGTTCATCCATCCAGCCATGCATCTATCAATTTACCCGTCCACCCTGCCATCCATTCACCCATCCAACTATTCATCCAGTTAAGATCCCTCCATCTATGCATGCATTTATCTTTTCAGCCACTTACCCTTCCACCCATTAACCATCCATCCATCTATGCATGAATCCATCCATTCATCCATCCATGCTTTCATCCATTTAACATCCATCCATCTATGCATGAATCCATCCATTTACCTATCCACCCATCTATCCATCCGTCCATTCACCCATCCATCTTTCATTCCATCCATTCACCTATCCATCCATTCATTTTTCGTTTCATCCATTCACCCATCCATCCATCCATCCATCAATGTATAGATACATCCATTCACCTATCCATCCATCCATCCATCCATCCATTTATTTATGCATGAATCCATCCATCTATGCATGCATCTATCCATTCACACATCTACTCTTCCATCCATTTACCATCTATCCATGAATCTATCCATTCAACTAACTACCCTTCTGTTCATCCGTCCATCCATCCATCCATGCATCTATCTATTACCCATCCATCCTTCCATCCATTCAACCATTCAACTATCCATCCATGCATCCACAAATCCATCAAATCATTGTGTTTAAAAATGTAACAGGCCAAAATGACTCTAAATAGGAGGGCGGTAGTATCTCTATGTAGAACAATGGTAAAGCACACTATAACACAAGTGAATGCAGGAGAACAAGCTGCAGAACAATCCCTTTATTAGGATCGTGTCGAGCTGTGCTTTAACAATATCAGGTTTTGAGATGGGTGGCACCCACTCATATTGTTGTATCCGTATTTGGAAGGAATGTGTTTTATTCATCTTGCCACTGTTAGTTGTATGTGTGCTGTGGCCTTGATATTAATGCAGGGAATGAGTATTTTTGTTTTGTTTTCCATTAAGTGGATGTAGTTGGAAAGTACATATGAATAAATATGTGGCTACATCCAAATGGCCTTGCTAGTTTGTGCTCTCCCTATTCAGAATATTTGTACTAAAGGACATAACTAGAGCAGTGTTTTATCATTCATATTGATTGTATTGTTGTTGGGTGCATTTAAGTCCGTGTTGTATCAGATCTCCTATTGACCACAACTTTGCAGAATCAGTAATTCAGGACATTGGAGTAAATCTACTATTTTTAAGGCTACGATGTTTCTAGGTTCAACCTTAAGACTTAATATGTCTTTATAGAGGTTACAGTTCTTTTGTAACTTTGCATAGTGGTAAATCCTGTACAATGACATAGAGTTAAAGGGGATTTCTACGATTTTTTGGAGTGCAATAAAATAAACAATAACCGGTACTCAACTCTACAGCCGCCGGGGTTCCTGAGCCAGTGGTATCCAGGTGTCCCCCATCAGATGATAAAGCACATACATCACTTACGTGACCATGCAGTCAATCATTAACCTCAGCTGTCTCTGCTCGCATGTTAAGCACGTGACCATTGAGGACATTGCTTGGCTTCATGGTCAAGGATGGAAGGGTGGACATTGACATTTAGGGCAACATGTATGATTTTTGGTGCCCAGACGCGAATTTTATTGTGCACAGTAGTAGTGTAGAATGTGCCTGAATCTCTGAACCTGTTCTTCTGCGGGTCATAAATCAGGTGCAAAAACAACACTTCTGACTCAGGTAAACCACTTTTAAAGTGCTCTACCTGTTCCAGCAGTAATGCGCCTGGAATTGCCGTACTGAAGCTATAAATGTGTAGCTCCGTACGGTTGTAGTGCGATGCCTCGAGCACGTCCCCTGATCTCAGGTGCATTACAAAGTGTCGTGGGTGCTTTGTTATGCACCTGAGACTGGAATGCGCCCATTTAAAATATAGTGAGCAGGACAGTTCAAACATGTCGCCCTTAGTTGTCTTTTTTGCAAGAAATTTTTGATATAGCAAGGACATAGGTTGAAGTCAAAGACAAAACATAAAGCTCTCAGATCCATATGTAAATTCTGTAATAGGGGCCGCATTGTCTTCTATGACAGAGGTCCATTTACTTCTCTTAGGAGCTAGGCCCATATGTGACTGTGTTGTTGCACCCTTGATGGGGTTCTCATTTCTGTCTTATCATCACCTGGGAAGTGATTTCCAAGTTAGTTTAAAGGGAACCTGTCACATAGGTTGCACCTCCTTGCTGAGGACAGCACAATCTAGTGTCAGACCTGCTGTTTCCAGCGCTGTGTCCCTTATTCTGTAAGATGCTGCAGTTTTAGAGCATTTACCCCTTAAATCTTAATTATGAGCAGGTGTTAGCTCCACCCACCAAAGGCTTGCCCCACCCACTGACAGTTATTCACATGTTTCTACCTATTCAAAGTAATAGGTTTATCAGTTGAGGTGGGTGGGGCTAGCCTCCGATTGGCCTGGTTTGAAAAAAACTGACACTCTGAAGGACTCTTCAAATGACTCTTCTGGCTGAAAACTGCAGATTTGAGCATTAAAAACACGAAAACTCCAGCATCTTACAGAATGAGGGACACAGCGCTGGGAACAGCAGGTCTGTCACTAGCTTGTGCTGTCCTCAGCCAGATGGGGCAAAAACTATGTGACAGGTTCTCTTTAAGGTTTTGTTTACACAGTGGATTTGTCCATCATATATCTCTGATGTGGATTCCATAGTAAAAAATCTGAGGCATACTCTTAGACTTCTGTATGGAATAGCAGCTTGTGTTCTTTGGATTTGGACAAATTTTTTAACATCAATTAGTTGCATTTCAAAGGGGTTGATCCATAGCAGCCCAATATGGAGTCTGCTTCGGAGAAGAGACTCTTCACCTTTTTTTCTGTAATAAGGTAAATTACCACTTTATGGACCTAAAACAACACATTGCAAATTACAAGTAATAAGTGTTCCACATAACTTGATACCGAACAACCATGGAAAGGAGAATGGTCTCAAGGAGATGTTTCAGTGACCCAACAGTCTCCTGACTTTGGTAGTCTTCACAGGAGGTTTTTCCAGGTGATTCCAAAGGCCGATATCTTCTCCGTTTACTGTTCCCATTCTGAGTTTCTCTTGCCCACTGATCCATCTCACTTGGATTGAGCCAAGCCAGCTGCTGCTATAGCACTCACAGCAGGTTCCTCCGACTACACACCTGGTTACTGGCCCACTTGTTACCTCCTTCTTTTATTACTTTTTCCATGCTCTTCATATTGTAATGCCAAGTTGCAATGCTGCCCATGTATCAGCATTGGGCCCACCTTGTCCTACACAGATGTCAGGCTCCTCCACTATGTTGGTGATAACTACTGGCACCATATGTGGTGGCAAGCCAACCTACAACAGTCCACCAAACCAAGACCAAGAGAAAGTAGCAGGTTGACACAGAATGGGAAGGGAGGGGGAAAATGAAACACAGAAAGGGTGGCAAGACTTATTTGTCTTACATATGTCAATTGAGACAGGTATAAGCGAGTGAGGGGCCTGATGGGAAGGGAGACTGGTACAGAAGGGTGGGTGGATGCCAGAGAGAAATGGAGAATCGGGACAGACGGATATTGGCAACTAGTAGGTGAGGAGGGCCCCAAGCAACCATTTATCATCCATCCCATGGATGGGTGATAGTGTTAATGGCTGGAATGCAACTTTAAAAGTAGATAAGTAAATTAAACGGTTACAGTACATAGGAAAAACAATAAAGCTAGATTAAATGTAGAACTGCGCTGACAGGATCTGTTATATTAACGGCGATGTTTACCAGAATGAACCAAACGTTTTCTGATTTTGTTTCCTTTTTTCCCCATGAATATTTAAATATGTGATTTCCTGATGGTGGATATATAGGTTTCCTCCTAATTAACCCCTTCCTCGCTGCCTTCATCTTTTCCCTGTGGGTTTCGTGAAGCCTTGCCTAGCTGCAGGGGCCCTTTCTTCATAGTGCACACATGAAATATTGATGTTTTTGAGCCCTTTGTGCTGTACAATGCCTTTTATGCTGTAATAAGAACATTTTTCGTCGTATCATGGAGGCTGGCTCTATATTTATCACCCTTTCGTGTGACACTCTAAGTATATAGTTTGTGCTAATGTAAAATTCCAGCAGGAGGCCGCCTGCTAATTTGTTTATGGGAATTATGCAGCACATTTTAAAGTTGGCAAATCTGTTATTCACCTAACGTCTACTACATGATAAACCACATTAAAATTTTGCAGTATAGCAGTGACGTGGGGCAGAGGAGGGTTGTGATTCATTGAACCCTGTATTTCCAATTACTGAATCCTGGAGGTTTGCAAACTAAGAGCGTATCATTTATTTATAAATTGATTTACCATTTATAAATATGAAGAGATTGCTCTTATTTTCCAGTGTGTTGTTGTGAAGACTGGAGTACAAGACTTAATACAGGGAGATAAATAACTTATGTCTTGATCCTGATGATAACAATTTTACAGTTCTGAGACTATGGAGAGTACATATTAATTAGTCTACATAGCACGAGCAACAACTACTCTATGCAGCGTCGGACTGAAGTTACTTAGAAAGTAGTACTCAATTTTTGTAAGTCTACCTTGAAGGGATTTTCTCACTATGCTGTCTCACAGCCACAGCCAGCTTTAGAATCACTGAATGCTGTACAGTTGTGGGTAGTTCTATAGCAGTGATTGATGCATCAGTTCTGCTGTTCCTAGCTATTCCTGTTACAGTGACATGACTGCAGGAGATTTATAAAGTGTATTACACCAGGCTGTAGAGTTTTAAAGGGTGTTTGCTTAGCTGAATGAGAAGCTTTCTATGCCATCTGACACATTTCGAGCGACAAGCGCTGTTACTCGTAGACTATTCGTAGACTCGTAGTCTACTAGTAAGAGCACTTGTTGCTCGAAACGCATCAGATGGTATAGAAAACCCTATAATTTTTACTATAAATATGGAATAAAGGATATGTTTTTATAGATATTTTTTGGTGCCGGAGATTTTGCAATATCTTTGGACTTTTGGCTTTTCTGCATTTGGTTGTTTCTCTTTGGCATCATTTGGACATTTGGCGACTCGCCTCTAAGTTTCAGGAGATTCCAGTATATGGTGAGCACTAACTTTTTTTTTGTATGTAGAAGCTTTCTATGTTCATTACTAGAGATAAGACTCTGCAGGAGTTGACTCACCATGGTTGGAGTGAATAACTGACAGCAGCTTAGAGCAATGATAGATAAGAGAGACCAGGGAGAAAGATGGTCGTAACCAGAGAAACTTGTATGGTCTAGGAAGAGATAAAATATATTTAAACTCCTGAATAAATAAAAATCAACAAAGCAATGTATTTAGAAAAAGTCTTCAATTGCCTGTCCCTAAATTTTAAAAGCTAATAATTGCAGTGAGCAAAGCGCTTTAAGGTCATTATTGTATATGAATTACTTCATGGAATATCTGGTCACTGATTTTAAAGTCAACGCCTAAGGAGGTTGTCTTTTTGATTTAATATCACTCGTACATTAATATATTATTAGTAGATCTTTGTGTCAGATCTTTGGCCCTGCTCAGGAGCCTCTGGTATTTTAGGCCAGTCCACTCCTGACTGTATAATCTCTAAAGTTCCAATATATACTCGTATATATGGCATAACTCACAACAGACTATTTAGTCAACATTCTTTAGGGTGTCTCAAATGTTCTCTACTTTAGCAAAATTAAAAACACAGACACAAGGCTATACAGCTCCATGACCGGAAAAAAACCTATTCCTGGTAGGAGGCAGTATAAGCCCCAGTACTAAATGGGAGAAATGTAACAGGTGCAGCTCACTGATTAACAAATGTTCACACACTCAACCCAACAATTGCCTAGTAACAAAACCTGCACATTGGATAAGTACCAGTTCACACCAGTATGCAGAAAAGCCAAAATACCATACAGGGGTGATTGCAACAATGCAAAAATACTAATAAACATCCACTGACTACTATCCATGAGGGGGTTGATAATTGTATAACTGGCCTCTATATAAGCCTTATCTATGTGGAATGTAATACTAGCAATCATGCACTTCATTGATAGTAGGTGTATGAGTGGTTGTTTATCAGTATTTTTGCATTGGTGCAATCGTCTGGTTTTGTGGCTTTTCTGCCTACTGGTGTGAGCTGGTACTTATCCAAGGTGCAGTCTTTTATTAGGCCGTTTGCCAACCTAGTGTGTGAGCAATTGTCCATCAGTGAGCTGAACCTGTTAAATTTCTCCCATGTAGCACTGGGGCTTATGTTTCCTCCTACTGGGAATAGTTTTTTGTCCAGCCATGGAGCTGTCATTTTGGCCATCTATCTGTAGTAAATAATGTCCCATTTTCTGTGATTTTATTGGTTATAGTTAGTAACTGCTCAAAAGTCAAAACCAGGATATGTCAGCCCCGCTGCCCAGGAATGCTTCCAAAAAGCCCAGTTTGTGGCAGGGTTTATATTAATACTGCTTATTTTTTCAAACTTGGGGTTATTCAACTTGGAATAAAAGACAGTTTAGAGGCGATGTACAAATATGGGAAAGGACAGTACACAGATCTATTGATTGATATTTTTACATCTAGGTCTGTAGCCATGACAAGGGGGCATTAACTACATTTAGAGGAAAGAAGGCTTCACCATCACCATAGACCAGAATACTTTACTATAAGACCGGAGACAATTTGTAGCTTAAGGCCACAAGAGGTTGTGATGATGGAGTCATTGAACAAGTTCAAGAGGGGCTTAAAATCTTTTCTTGGAAAAATATAACAAAATGGGTTATAGGGAATAAATCTTGGATACAGGACATGAATCCAGGGATTTATTTTACTAAATTTGAAGTCAGGAAGGAATTTTTCCTCTTGTAACAATTGCCACCCGCCACATATGGGTTTTTACCTTCCTCTATAATCCACACTGTAGGGTTATAGATTGGACTTGATAGACTTGTGTCTTATTCCAACCTTATCTCCTATTTACAATGTTGATCTTCGGGGGTGCATTTTAAACCCTTACCATAGCCTCAAAACATTTGGTTCTGCCCCTTAAAGGCCCTAGATCAGCAGTACAGCTATGTGTTAGTACATCTTCGATGCTTCCAAACAATGGATCCATAGAATTCTGATATTCCTTGAAAAATGGCCAGGTGCCCACCCCACTCTCTATATGGTTAAAAAGCTTAAGTTGTGAAGCAAGGTTGGTCTACTGGTCTTAAGCTATTTAAAAATGCTAATTATTGGGAAGGGGGAGATTTGGGCAAGTAAATCATATGTATCCCAGCCATAAAAGAGTTCAGAGTTCTGAAATTAAGAAATGCTTCTCTGAAAATGTTTCTCTTTGAAAAATGGTAGGGGAAGGGGTTCCTCGGGGACAGGATTTTCACTGGTTTTGTCTTTGTTAAAAAGATTGGGAATTACTGCTGTGTGCTATAAGATAAGGTTCGAGTTAATTCACTATAGAACATATGTAGGTTGCAGTTAATATCATGCAGCCCATGATGTACAATGTTGGATGCTTCTTCCAACCAACAATCCCAAACACATAATGCTGTAGACTTGACTGTAGCCAGAGGTGTCTGCTTGTTACTCCCGCCCAATTCACAAGTTTATCTTCTAGGCTCCTTGTCATTTAGTTGTGAAAATGCAACATGAGATGTGCTTGTGTGCTAGGCGCAAAGAGGTTACTTATCTAACATTGCAGTTTGGGGCTAAGTTTTAGAGCTCACTGTGGAAAGAGCATCTTATCCTTCCCTCCAGGCAGAGATTCACTCTTCCGGATGGATTTAACTGCTGTGTGGAGTGAACGTCCATGACAGGTAAAACTTGGGAATCAGCGCCCCAGGCACGCAGTTGTCTGCTTGAGATAACACTGGCAAAGAAGAGAAAGAAGATTGGAAAGTAAGTCAGATAGTAAAGTTGTTAAAAACTACACATTTCTCTAATGTTTTCTGGGTCCTGTGATCTTCATTTATCAGTTGCAAATGCCAAGCGACGGCTAAGGGCATTGCAAATAAAGTCACTGGTTTTTGTGTTGTGTTGTGTATAAGAAGAGTAATGCGGTCACCATTAAAAAATAGTTGGCACATATTGTTCCAAAGAATACTGGAGTTGAAATGTTAAAATGTTAAACCGAAGACGACTTTGATACACCAACTAGCTACCATCAACACCACTGACGGCTAAAGAGAATAACATTAATGACCCCACGACAATGTTGTCTGTCAAGGGCTGGGATATCTTAGGCAGCAAATGATCATTCAATTCTTGAAGTTGATATAATGGATCCAGAAAAAAGTGTAAAACAGTGAGTGTATAATGATCGGGAGTAGTGGATCCACTGGACCATCGGAAACGGTGGTATAGCCATGCCAGGGAGCGGAATCTAAGTAGGTCCCGGTATTCACCAGAGGCTGCCGCAAAGCGGGATGGACTCGTTGCAGCAGGAACCCTACCAGGTCACTACCCCTGATGCAACTTGTGGAGGCAGCAAAGGTGTAGTATGGTAAGAAGTTGTAGGGCAACCTCGTAGTTGGTGACAGACAGGAAGGTCAGGACAGGCGGCAAACGTTCGTGGTCGAGGGGCGGAGGCAAACGGTTTGGTACACAGTAATACTAGAAAGACTCAGGAAATGCTTTGTCAGTAGGCTAACAGCATCAAAGATACGGCAAGGTAATCAGGAAAGGGCAGGGCTAGATAGGGACTGCGTCTGATAATAGGAAATCACCATTGCACTGGCCTTTTAAATTTAACAGTGCCCACACGCGCGCCCTTGAGAGCGGGGACGCAAGCGCTGAGAGGAAGAGATGACATCTGGAACGCGGACAGGTAAGTAAAGCCGGGACAGGGCAGAGCAGTGAGCGCACCCGCGGCCCGACATGCGAGTCAAGGTGCCTCTCACCAGCGGGACACGGGTGCGTCTGCGACTCAGGGTGAGGGTCACAGCCGCACAAGTAACAGTGAGCAACAATAATAAGGGTCAAAATGTGATGGCAACTGAGCTAGAGCATCTCCAAATAGGTAGGTCTTGTGGGGTGCTACCAGTATGCAATGGCTGTTACCCACCAAAAGTGGTCACAGGTAAGATCACTGATGAACCGTAACAGATTCATGGGTGCCCAAAGCTAATTGATGGACTTAGCTATTAAAGGGTTGTTCAGTGCTACAGGTTGTCTAAAGCTATCTATCTCAGAGAATAAGGAGGTAGGTGCTTGTGGTTGCTGTCCCCATTCATTTCTATGGGAATCCTGAAAATTGTTGGCTGGCAGCTCTGAAAAATGTTCATTAAAACAGTATTCTCACCATGTAGTCTCACAGAGCCATAGACAGCTTTAGACTCACACATCCTGTTCAGGTTGTGGGTGGTTCTACTGCAGTGATTGACATATCAGCTCTGCTGTTTCTAACTGAGACCGTTAAAGTCACATAAGTTTGTAAACTATAGTGCAAAAGGCAACACGTCACTAAGAGCTTAAAGCTTCTCAGTAAGTATTATAAGCACATTATTTAATGGAAGATAGCGGGAGTGAGTTGTCATCTGACCACTGCTCCTGCCTTAAAGAGCAGAGAGAGGTGGCCGGTAATTAGGGAAACTTGCATGCAAAAGAAGAAGATAAGTTCTACTCCTAACTCTGCAGAGAAGCAAAATCAGAAGAGCAGTGTAATTGATAATAGTCTTTATTTATCTTTGCCTGCATGTTTAAACCTAATCACTGAAACAGAAATACCCCATTCATGTCTTGGTGCCAGATGGCATCTACACCCTATTAAGCAAGTGGTTTTAATGATTTGTTTGTACAGTGTGGAGAATCTATATTATCTTAGAAAAAGGCAATTGGTTGTAGAGATGATAACCTGTGTGAAGTGAAAGTTTCTAAGATTCCTGGCAAAGACTATGCAGCAAAAATTAAAGAATACTCTAATGACTGCTAATGCATTTGGACATTCACTACCTAATATTTAAGAAGCTAAGACATTTGGAAGTACTGGTATACCCACAGGTTCCTGAGGGCACATCTCTTACTTTCGTCTCACTGAACAAGAAGTTGAGCTGCTCTACACAGCTGAGCATCCTTTCTAATGGTAGAGATCAAAACCTGTGAAAACTGTGAACCCTTTTTTAATTCTTGCAAAAAAGCAAACACTAAAAGTAGTTTCGCTGTTGGGACTAAAAACTGGGGGGCCCAATGTTGGAACCTTTTTTAGGTCTAAAATCATTTTTTTTGCCCATAGGTTCTTTTGGGCAAAAGAGTGAGTTTTTAGACTTTAAGGGGTTGTGCCCACAAAGTAAAATTTGAGGTGGGGAGCTTGCAATGAAATAACAAAATTTTCACATTATTATTTATTAAACCTGACCGTTTAAGTCTAGCGCTTTTAAGTGATCTATTGCTTACAGCTCATCTCCAGGATATGCCCAGGGCTGCGAGCCCTCCAGTCTGGTCGCACATGCTCAGACATCACCTCTTTTTCTAGGCAGCTACTGAGTGTTTAAAACCCCAGGTGCTGTCATTCTACTCCCGTCCTCTGAACTCCTTGTAATTAGTCAAACAGTGCAAATAAATAAAAAAGAAACCTCAATCAGGTTTGTGCATTGATAAAGAGAAAAAATATCCAGGTTTGGTTCCTGCAGGGATTTGAACTCAGGACCCTTGTGCCTGGAGGCAAAAACTTTACCTCTCAGCTACTCACAATGCTTTACATAAATGGACCTTTCTTTGACTCATTCTGCTGGGTCATATGACATGCAATTCAAACAAATCACACACGCCCCCTTCTGAGCACACAGAGCTGCAGAGCTGGATGCAGGAGGTATGAAATGAGATTGTGGCAAAACCCCTTTAAACAGTTTCATTCATGTGGCCCAATTGCGAGATGTTTGAAAATTGGCGATGCTACGTCAGTTTTTAGGCGCATTAAATAAGTGTAAAGTGCTTCAGAAAGTCCGACGCTATCAAAAATCTGGCGTCAGGTATACCTTGCATGGTAAACATAATGCACCTAAAAATGATGCACAGTGCGCCTCCATAACGAAATGCGCCCATTGAGGCGCATAGCACATCATTACAAGTGTATCTGTGTTAGGCACATTTTATGTATGTGTTAGGCGCTTTTCATATACTTGTAATGATAAGCTATGTGCCTCCATACGCGATGTGCCTCAATAGGGGCATTACATACAGTACTCTACCAATGAAATGTTTTGTGCCGTGATTAGCGCAAATCGCGGCACATAGCATATCATTAGAAACGTATGTAATTCCCCTATCGAGGCACATCATGCATGGAGGCACAAAGCTTATCATTACAAGTATATGAAATGCGCCTAACACATACTTGTAATGCACCTAACACATAAACACTTGCAATGCTGTGCTATGCACCTCAATACATGAAAAAACTCTCGGTTCACATATTTTGATCAAAAGATGTTTAAGCTGCCCACGACTTTCAACGTGATCTCAAAATCAGGCAGTCCTATGCTATCTTTACCTCTCAATCGAGCCAATCAGGCCTCCCGCTGGGTCAACCGACCTCCATTATTCAGAGAGAAAAAATAAAAAACACCACCCAACCCGCAAGCTGCCCTTCTTATGACAGCCTGTGTGAGTGGGCGGGGACAGAAACCCAAATGGAAGCCCTTCCTTCCCTATGGTTAAAATAAATGTAACCAGTTTCATGTGTGCCGCACCCTGCGAGGCGCCCCAGGTTTGCTACGTTTTTTCAGAAAAGTTTTTGTGTGCAGGAAACATACGTTATACTTGGGGTGTACATTGATTTTAACCTATATGGGAAGGAAGGGGTGCTTCCATTTTGGGTTTCTGTCCCCGCCCACTCTCACAGTCTGTCATAAGAAGGGCAGCCTGCAGGTTGGGTGTTTTTTATTTTTTCTCTCTGAATAATGGAGGTCGGTGGATCCAGTGAGAGCCTGATTGGCTCGATTGAGGGGATAAAAATAGCATAGGGACTGCCCGATTTTTGAGATCACGTTGAAAGTCGTGGCAGCTTAAACATCTTTTGATCAAAAAATGTGAACCGAGAGTCTCAAATTTTTTTAATGTATGGGTTTGATAGCATAAATTTCTTTTTAGGGATTTCCACGTAGTGTATGCACCTCAATAGGCGCATTTCGTTTATATAGGCGGGACAGGCGCCATTTTTTTAGGCGCATTACAATGTGTGTCGGTCCCTGGCAATATAATGCGCCCAGTTTTGGTGTACGACAGTTCATTTACATCCAAAATATGGCGTCAAAAGCAGTTTTAGCGCAATATAGACCAAAAAACTGGCGCTGGTGTGTTGGGAAATGTCACCCTAAAATGTTAGATAAATTTACAATTTTACACTTGTCATTAAAAAAACAAAACATTTGAAGATATACAGTTAATACAGAATGTGATTTTTTTTGTAACTAAAGAAGCTTATACAATACAGTCAAATCTAGTTAATTGTGCCTTTGAAGATTGGGGAAGCATTATTGCCCTATGGGTAAAAAAAAATCCAAAATGTGGAGAAGCAAAAAAGGAAAAAAAAAACAGCAAACTTTATTCCAAATGGTTGGAAAAAAAAAACATATCAAATAAATGCATAATTGGACTGAAAGAAAAAACTCATCTGATGCATTTCAGACTATTAACAGTCCTTAGTCATAGATTTATGGCCCATGAAGATCCATCACTATCAAAGAATGCTTTCAACTTACTACCTGGTTCCAAGAACAATCCTTGGCTGTTGACCACTTGGAGTAACTCAATAAAAAAAAAATATAGGGAAGATATCGAGGGGTTCTGACTGTCCTATTGTTTTATTTTTCTTCCTCTCTCTTGTTGCCAGCCATCAGAGCAAAGAGGGGAAAGACACAAAGACTTTACAGAGAGTTATTGCTGGAGCTATGATTATTATTATTTATTTTATTTTAGCGCACCTTTGGTTCCAGGGCGCTGTACATTCGAGGTGGTTACATAAATAACATTGGTCAAACAATTACAAAGTGACGATGAGTAACAAACAACTGGTACAGAGGGAGAGAGGACCCTGCCTGTGAAGGCTTACAATCTACAAGGAAGGAGGGAAGAGACAGAAGGTGAGGGGCAGATATGTTTGTGGGGTGGAGCAGTGCAACACGGTTAATGTTGATCATAGGCAATCCTGAAGAGATGGGTTTTCAGGTTACCTTTGAGGCTAGCGAGAGTGGGAAAGAGTCTGATGTGTTGAGGCAGTGAGTTCTAGAGGGTGGGGGAAGCACGGGAGAAGTCTTGGAGACTGTGTGTGAGGAGCTGATAAGAGGAGAGCAGAGAAGAAGGTCTTGTGAGAAGCAGAGGTTGCATGAGGGGAGGTATCTAGAGAGCTATGAAGTGTTTAACTGGGTACTGAAGGAAGCAGTTGTCTTTCATTCTTCTTTCTATTTTACTTTTCTTTAAACTACTCTACAGAATCTAGATAACTTTTTCTTATTAGGATCTAGATCAAGAGTAGGGAACCTTGTGTAATGCTGTGATTAGGGACCCAATGTGCCCTGGAATGGTGTGACTAAGTGACTATCTGGTTTTCACTAAAGCCTCTGATGGTGAGGCTGTTAGTATAATCACCAGGTACAACTCCAGATTAGTCCCAAGGCCAGTAGTATCTAATCGAGGAGTCAGAAACACTGGTGCAGAATACCAGGGAATGGGGCAGAGACATGGTCAGGGCAGGCAGCACAGGTTCAAGAAACGCAACTGAGGTCAGTAGCAGAGAGATTATACAGTACAATAACGCAAGCTGGAGTCACTAATGAAGGAAGCAGATGAACAGGACAACACCTATTAGGAACCAGGGCATGGAGCCACTGAGAACCAACGTTCTGGCAAGATGAGTAGGGAGGAACTGCCTAATAAACACACTGGTGGCAGTGGATAGGTTGGGGAGGCAAAACACAACTAGACACTGTGGGGTTAAACAATTGCAGAGTGTGGTCGCGCCTCCCTATAGCTGTGGAAACAGAGCAAGTAGCAGCAAGGTGTTTGCAGGGAGAAAAAACCAGCAAGCTATTTAGAAGACCTAGCAGAAGGGATAACCGCATGGTGAACGCAGTTAGGAGGTCAGCATCTGCCGACTGTGCAAGTCACAAACATGACACCTATTTTTGCCTTAAAAATAAGCCTACCATAATTGGTCAAACATTTAATTAACTCTCCCCTAGTGCGATGGCTGGAGAAGCTCCTCTCCTTGATCAGTACCAGTGCAGATGCAGTAAATCTCATCCATACCGTTTCAACACTACAGCACATGGGGAAGAGGCATGGATTAGAGTCTCTGTTCTCCCCATGCTGTGATGTATAAGCCTTCCCTGATGTGCAGTGGCATATTGGGGTATAAAAATAAGCATGGACCCAAGCTGCTCTTGATGTGATCGATGTCCCAAGACCAGCAAACAAGTGCCAGGAGCTTTGTAGATCAGTGCATACGCAATAACACATTGAGTAGAGCAGCTTGGGTGAGATCTATTACTGTGTCTGTGCCGGTCCCCTAAGACCATGCACTTGTTTGCTGGTTGGGGACATTGAGCACAGGGCAGTACCAAATGATTTTGAGGGCTTTATATTGCCCTCAATCCAGGTGTTCCCCATTTCTTTTCTAGACTATAAATACATGAATATATACAACATTTTCATAAGAATTTTTTTGTATGTTTCAATCTTGCCTGTATTTCTACTTTTTGTAGAAATGTATTGTTCTGAGACTGTTCTATGTATCTATTCTTTTTGGATCTGCTATTATAATTAAAGCTTCATTGTATGCTTTCATTTCTTAAAATAATCACATTATGAAGAAAAAGAACAATATTTCCTTTTGCATTTGCCAGTAAATAACATGTCATGATTTAAAGGAGTATTCCCTTCTGGGGAAAGTTGCTTTCTGCTTTGGCTGCAAGGAATGGAAAAGTGGCCAGACATGTGCAGCTCTATCTGTTTACTTCTATGGGAACACTCAGGGCTGTACTCAGTTGTGAATGTAGAGAACCATATATGAACAACTACCCCTGTCACCAGAGCAGAAAATTTGGTAATCCTGTTTCCTCAGATTGGAAAGATGATTAAATATATAACTCATTAGAATAGATAAACAATGTAAATTTGGTGTGCCCTCAAAATAACTCGGCACACAGCCATCAATGTCTAAACCACTGGCAAAAAAAGTGAGTGAACCGCTTAGTGAAAATGGACAAATTGTACCCAGAGTTTCAATATTTTGTGTGGCCGCCATTATTTTCCAGCACTGCCCAAACTCTCGTGGGCATCGAGGTTACCAGTGCTTCATAGGCTGCAGCCACTGGAATCCTCTTTCACTCCTCCATGAAAACATGATGGAGCTGGTAGACGTTAGAAACCTTGATCTCCTCCACCTTCCATTTAAGGATGCCTCGCAAATGCTCAATAGGGTTTAGGTCTGGAGACATGCTTGGTCAGTCTGGCATCTTTACCTTCATTTTTTTTAGCAAGGCAGTGGTGATCATGGAGGTGTATTTGGGCTGTTATCATGTTGAAATATTGCCCTACAGCTCAGCTTCTGAAAGGATGGTATCATGCTCTGCTTCAGTATGTCACAGTACATGTTGGTATTCATGGTTTCCTCAGTGAACTGTAGCTCCCCACAGCTGGATATGATGCTAAGCACATGTACTCAACTTCTTTGGTCGACCATGGCGAGATCCAGGGGCGTAACTAGAGAAGCCAGGGCCCCAAAGCAAACTTTTGGATGGGGCCCCCTACCCCTCCCCACCCTTCCTGACCACGACCAAGTACCAGGACATGCTGTTAGATAATGTAGATAATACAAGGGGCAAATACCTCACCATACATATCACCATCATACGGCTACCAAAAAAATCTCACTATACCAAGACTAACATTACCAATAACACTACTACATATGGACCTGACTATACCACCAGAACACGACCACAAAGTGACTGAATAATACCCCTACACTATTACTGATCAGTACACAAAGACCAATAGTACCGCCATATAGTGACCATATAGTGGTATATACTAGTGTACACAGGCTCTGCAGACTGTATATAACCACCATACAGTGACCATATAGTGGTAGACACCAGTGTACACAGGCTCTGTAGACATATAAGTGATTACAGTGTAGTTACATCTTGTGACTCACAGGTGATGTTTCTCTGACGAGTCGTTGACTTTCCCCTTTGTTCTGCATCCGGTCCAGTCCGCCATCATGATGACATCTCCCGACCACTTGTCCCTGCAGATTTAGACACAAATATCTTAGAATCCTGACTTTTCCAGCACCTGCCCCCTGGCTATATGGGGTCCATTTAGGCAGGCAGGGTTTAGATAGGATATATGGGGCCCCAAATAGGCAAGGTTTAGGTAGCCAATAGAGTGCCCATATAGGCAGGCAGGGTTTAGGTAGCTATAGGGAGCCATACAGGTAGACAGGGGTTAGATGGGCTATAGGGGCCATATAGGTAGGGTTTAGGTAGCTAAAGGGGCCCCATATAAGTAGACAGGCAGGCTTCGGGGGCTATATAGGTAGGCAAGCTTTAGGGGGCTATAGGGGCTATATAGACAGACTGGCTTCACGGTAGCTATAGGGCTATTCAGGCAGGCAGGGTTATGGGGGTCTACAGGCAGGCTTATGGGGGTATACAGGCAGGTTTATGGGGGTATACAGGCAGGCTTATGGGGGTATACAGCAGGCTATGGGGGTATACAGCAGGCTATGGGGTATACAGGCAGGCTAATGGGGTATACAGGCAGGCTAATGGGGTATACAGGCAGGCTATGGGGTATACAGGCAGGCTAATGGGGTATACAGGCAGGCTAATGGGATATATAGGCAGGCTTATGGGCAGGTAAAATAATAAATAGTTTACTCACCTCGGTCCACGCTCCCCCGATGCGCCGCTCGCTCCGCTCTGCTACTTTCTCTGCAGCCTCTGCGCTCAGCGCGGTGATGTGACGTCACCGCGCGCGCTCACGTGATCACAGAGCGCCGGCAGGGGAAGTAGCAGAGCGGAGCGATCGGCGCTCCGTTCTGCTATCTCTGGCTAGCGCTGTCTCTGAACGCTCGGGCCGGAGGGCCCGGGCGTTCAGAGGCGGGATGCGCCAGGCCCCTCAGCTCCGCGCCCGCCGCAGTGAACTGTTAAGTTCACTGCCGACGGGCCCAGGAGCGGCATTACTGGGGTAGCGGACGCGGTAGCAGCTGCCCCGGGGCATGGGCCCCCCTAAGTGCACGGGCCCCGGAGCAACTGCTACCCCTGCTACCCCAGTAGTTACGCCCCTGGTGAGATCTGAGTGGAACCTATCTTGTTAAACCATTGTATGGTCTTGGTCACCGTGTTGTTGCTCAGTTTCAGGTGTTGGCAAGTTTCTTATAGCCTAGGCCATCTTTAGATAGAGCAACAATTCTTTTTTTTCAGATCCTCAGACAGTTCTTTGCCATGAGGCACCATTTTGAACTTCAGGTGACCAGTGTAAAAGAGTATGAAAGCGATAACACCACATTTAGCACACCTTCTCCACATTCACACCTTAGACTTTGTAACATAAATGAGTCACATAACACTGTGGAAGGAAAATGGTAAATTGGACACTATTTTTCCATTTTTACTTAGGGGTGTTCTCACTTTGTTGCCAGTGGTTTAGACATTGATGGATGTGTGTTGAGTTATTTTAAGGGCAGACCACATTTACACTGTTATACAAACTGTACACTGACTACTTTACATTGTATGAAAGTGTCATATCTCCAGTGTTGTCCCATGGACAGATATACTACAATATTTACAAAAAGGTGGGGAGTGTACTCATTTTTGTGAGATACAGTATATATAGTTTTGGGAGCTTTTGGACACAGAAACAAAAAAATTGCTTCCATGAGGTCAGAGTTGGCAGTGGAGAATCTAAATGGGCCTCATTTGTTAAAACTGTCCAATTGTAAAACTCTTTGTTGCCCATAGTAATGAATCGAAGTTCAGCTTCCGTTTTTTCAGACCAGTAAAATAAATGAAAGTCAGGCTCTGACTGGTTGCTTTGGGCAGCAAAGACAGTTTTACAATTGGATAGTTTTGAAATTTGAGTCTTATTGTTTGTGTAGAGTGTTGAGGTATCTCTCGGTAGGGTCAAATGAGCGCTCAGCCCCATGTGGCAGTCAAAGGAGGCATAAGTTTGCTGAAGAGACAGTGAAGTCACTGGGAAACTCATGTGCACTTGCTCCACACACAGAGGCTGTGCTGCATGAGGTTATATCTCAGGCAGATATTCAAATGATTACAGGACAAATGGCCCTTTATCAAGGCCATCTTGACCAAGCTGTTAGGGGGTGTTTGGAGCAATGGTTATGTGAGAGCATGCACACATGGTAAGCAGGTTCAGGACAACTCAAACAGACCATCAGTAAAGAAGATCATTTCATACGCCAACAACCAGGTGGCATCTACATTACACACCCATGTCTCTACCTGGGCTATTTCCAGGTGCCTAACAAAAGGCAATTGGTGTTGCGTGCCCATTTTATGTCCTGTCATTGATAGGCAGCCACCATTCATTTGCATTGATAATCGAGAAACCTGGGCTGCTACGAACTAGAATTGTATTGTCTTAAAGGAGTTGTCCACTTTATAACATCTTTATAATGTCTTTCATTATTTTTTATAATTTTTATAATAGAAAATCATAATTTTCTTATATACATGTATACAAATTTTCCTCCTGTGTCTCTTTTATACCAGTGCAATAGGTCCCTATGCAGATAGAAAAGATTATATAGTTCACATTTCTGTCCACATTTATGACTCTAATTGAGTAACTGTTTGGACAATATAATCATGTCATCACACACAGGTGATGTGACCCCTGCACAGTAGTGTATGGAGGAGCAGAACTTCTCCAGTATTACTACCTCCAGCAGTGTCTTATCATGTGACCACCACACAGGTCATGTGACCCTGGTATCCAGGTAAACAGTGTGTATGGAGGAGCAGAACTTCTCCAGTATTACTACCTCCAGCAGCGTCTTGTCATGTGACCACCACACAGGTCATGTGACCCTGGTATCCAGGTAACAGCAGTGTATGGAGGAGCAGAACTTCTCCAGTATTACTACCTCCAGCAGCGTCTTATCATGTGACCACCACACAGGTCATGTGACCCTGGTATCCAGGTAACAGTAGTGTATGGAGGAGCAGAACTTCTCCAGTATTACTACCTCCAGCAGCATCTTATCATGTGACCACCACACAGGTCATGTGACCCTGGTATCCAGGTAACAGTAGTGTATAGAGGAGCAGAACTTCTCCAGTATTACTATCTCCAGCACGGTCTTATCATGTGACCACCACACAGGTCATGTGACCCTGGTATCCAGGTAACAGTAGTTTATAGAGGAGTAGAACTTCTCCAGTATTACTACCTCCAGCAGTTTCTTATCATGTGACCACCACACAGGTCATGTGACCCTGGTATCCAGGTAACAGTAGTGTATGGAGGAGCAGAACTTCTCCAGTATTACTACCTACAGCAGCATCTTATCATGTGACCACCACACAAAGCATGTGACCCCTGGTATCCAGGTAACAGTAGATGATTGAGGAGCAGAACTTCTCCAGTATTACTATCTCCAGCACGGTCTTATCATGTGACCACCACACAGGTCATGTGACCCTGGTATCCAGGTAACAGTAGTGTATGGAGGAGCAGAACTTCTCGGATATTACCACCTCCAGCAGTGTCTTATCATGTGACCACCACACAGGTCATATGACCCCTGGTATCCAGGTAACAGTAGTGTATGGAGGAGCAGAACTTCTCCAGTATTACTACCTCCATCAGCGTCTTATCATGTGACCACCACACAGGTCATGTGACCCTGGTATCCAGGTAACAGTAGTTTATGGAGGAGCAGAACTTCTCCAGTATTGCTACCTCCATCAGCGTCTTATCATGTGACCACCACACAGGTCATGTGACCCTGGTATCCAGGTAACAGTAGTGTATGGAGGAGCAGAACTTCTCCAGTATTACCACCTCCAGCAGCGTCTTATCATGTGACAACCACACAGGTCATGTGACTCTGGTATCCAGGTAACAGTCGTGTATGGAGGAGCAGAACTTCTCCAGTATGACCACCTCCAGCAGCGTCTTATCCTGTGACCACCACGCAGGTCATGGGACCCTGGTATCCAGATAACAGTATGTTTAATCCATACAGTTACTCCATAAGAGCTATTATGGGAGCAGAATTTTTAATACATCATATAATTTCCTAATATCTTCATAATAAATTAAAACAATATAAATTGGACAACACCTTTAAGCGACAAATTCAAGTTCCGTTTGGGATACTACATCAGTCAGGTTGAAATATGAAGGGCTTGTGGTGAGCGCTTCATTCCTGTCTTTGCTGCGGAGTGACAAATTGCCTCACCTGCTGGTGTGATGATCTGAGGAATCCATTGCATGTGGCTTTCGGTCACTCCTAGTACTAATATGAAGGACACTAAGGATCCGTCCATAAAACAAGCATTTTCAGATGGAGTGCCCCGCGGATACCAATTTTAAAAAACTTCAAAAACTGACTGTAAACCATCCCCATAGACCTAAATTGAAAATCTGCATTAAAGCCCACATGACTTGGATTTTCTGAGTTTGGATTTCAAAACCGACGTTTTTTCAAAAAAATGTAGAACATTTTCAATCTTCTGCCGTATCTCGAATAAAAAACACGTCCACACATTTTGATGTTCTATCCACGTCCAAAACTCCATAGCAATGAATGTAACCTGCTTTCTGACTGTGAATCGGCCGGAAAAAAATGACCTAAAAATGCATACTAAATACTCGTTGAAAACTGACGAGGTCTTCAACAACAGAATGCAAGGAGTATTTTATCATTGTCGTGTGGACGTAGCCTAACATCTCAGCGATACATACAGGATGTCCTGCGACCACATGTTTCACCTCTCAAGACTTCTAACTGGAATTTTTCAGCAGGATAATGCTCGTCCACAAACAGCAAGGGTTTCTCAGGAACATCTCTACCAGATTGCAGTTCTTCCTTGTCCTGCCCAGTCTCCAGATTTATTGCCAAACGAGCCTTAATGGGAACAGCTGGGACACCAGCATTGGCGACCTACAAGTGTGCAGAACTTGGGAGCAAATGTGCTGTAGGCTGCCATCCAAGACCTGTATACTTCCACCATCTTGTATCCAGGCTAAAGGCGGCCAACAAGGGTCTAGAGCCTCCTTTCAATTGTACATTTTTTCCCAACTTATCCTTCCACTCTAAGTCTGTAATCACTTACATACATCATCATTGCGTTAACGTATATAGTATATAACGTATATAGTATATAAGTTTCATTCCATTTTAACAATTCTATCTTGGTGCGCTATTCTGTTTGTCGTCCAGGACTGTATGTATAGAATATATAGGACCCATACACTGGGAGGGTTACTTTTAACATGGATGTCAAAGACTGATTTCAAAGTGCGTTATAGGGAGTGATGCTTTGGGCAATTACTACTTTTTGCATGGGTAATATAGGGGTTCTGTAAAGCGGTAATAACTCCAAAATGTTATGTTTTTGTTCTTCCTTTGTCTGATGCATTTCAGAACCCATTCATTTTCCCCTGAGGAAGTCACTAGCGTGAAACGCGTGTAGGGAGACCTTCTGACATATGCCATTGGGTAATATTATTACTTTTTAATTACTATTAACTTTTGATCCTATCCTCCAAGATATATCAACTTTTTATATGTGATTTATGCATCATTGCATCACTGGGATTATTTATTTATAGGGGTAAATTATTTATTTATGAAATTTATCTATAATACTATATAGACATTATATATATATATTATATATTATATATATTATAAAATATATATTATATATATATATATATATATTTATTATATATTATATATTATATATTTATATATACTTGCACTTCAAGACTTTTTTTCCTATATTAATTTATGTATATATTATTGTGTGTTGCACTTTGGATGCACTATTTCTAATTGTATCATGTGGATGTGGATCCTAATTATGATGTGTAGATATATGTATTTGTAATTATAATCCCTTTGGTCTATGTTATCATCCCCATTATCGTATTTTATTCTATATCTATGTGTTTATTTTTAATGTTCATAAATAAATAATATAATTTTAATAATTTTTTGCTTCCTTCTGACTATAATGGTTGATAGTTTGTATTGAGTTGGTCAGAGGTTATTTACTATATGTTTTTTTCTTGTTGTGACTGTATATATAGAGTATATAGGACCCATACACTAGGAGGGTTACTTTTAACATGGATGTCAAGACTGATTTCAAAGTGCTTTATAGGGAGTGTTGTTTTGGGTAATTACTATTTTTTGCATGGGTAATATACGGGTTCTGTAAAGCGGTAATAACTCCAAAATGTTATGTTTTTGTTCTCCCTTTGTATAATATATATCAGGACCATTCAATACAACAAATATGGAACAATAGGGGACATGGCAACACTGTATGTGACTATGTGGTTATTACAGTATCGTTTGCTATGCATCCCTGTGCGGATCCCTCCTCTTCAGAAAGCAGCATCTGGTGGGCGTTTTTGAGCACATGTGCAATGACAAGACAAATGGAAGTGTATAGCAAACAGCGCACTCCTTGGAGAGAGAGACAACTCGCAAAGCTTTTAGAGATGCTCGACTCACAAAGCTGCAGGTGAAATGCGCTTTGTCTTTGTGCTCATGGAAGATGTGCAGACCCTCTTGTGGTATTGTGTATCTTGTTCTTTGCATTCAGATTTTTCCCCATGTATCTGATCAGGCTTCCCCCCATTCATAATGTATATTCCTTTAGACTGTAAGCTCTTTTCTAAAAGGACTATTAATAAGATTGTGTCTTTCTACACCTGAATCTCCCATTTCTGTAATTGCTATAATAGAATGGATTATAGTGCTTTTTTGTACAGAATCGTGATAGGATTTTATAGAGCATTGTGATAGGATTCTTTATAAAAGGTGACTAATAATCTTAACTCTTTGTAACTTATTATTAATGACAGCCATCTTACAAAAAAAAGAGGCACAACCACTATCTCCAACCAGATAGCTGGATAGATTAATTGTCCATGTCAAACATTATGGGGCACAAGCAACAATGCATAAGTTGTTAAAGTATAAAAAAAAAAAATTGCTTTTATTACAAATCCTTTACAAGAACAAAGGACAAGGTCAGTCTAGACTGACGCGTTTAGGGTTACAGCACCCTTATTCATAGCATGATAAAATGTGACAACACAATGGTTTAGAAACTACTGAGCAGCCAATGAACACTACACAGTGTATATACAGAACTGGGCTCCTCATATAGATGTATACAGTGTATATACAGCACAGGCTCCTCATAGATGTATACAGTGTATATACAGCACTGGACTCCTCATATAGATGTATACATTGTATATACAGCACTGGGCTCCTCATATACTGTAGACGTATACTGTGTATATACAGCACTGGGCCCCTCATTCATATGTTACAGCTGTTAAAACCAACATTTTGTTTTAAATACTAATTGTAATGCTTGAAAGTAGGAAACCTTAGGAAGTATGAAACGCGTATTTTCTCATAATAAAAATATTTTTATTTACTTTTCATGCGTCAGCGCATCATTATCCGTACAAATTGGGTCCGGTTCCTGCCAAGGCTAGACCTCGTGAAAAAGTCTCTCTTTTTCTGGTTAACCGGTGTTAATCCATCATGATGGATTAAGGAAAATTGTTTGAAGATGCTCATTGCACCTAAAATGTCTCAATTTATATTTAGATGAATGTATAAGGCAATAACATTAGATGGTAATATGTGTGTATATCCATAGCTTTATCATACCAAATACTAGTTCATCTCAAAAAATTTGAATATCATTGAAAATTAAAGGGGTTCTCCAGGATCTTTTTATTTACACCTTCCAATATCAGTAGCACACTATCAACTAAAGAAACTATCAAATGGGAATTTTTGAAAAAGCATTTCTGCTATTTAGGATACATGAAATTTTTTTTGATGTTCTTATTTCACATTTTTGATCAAAACTGCTTAAGCCCACCTCCGAAACTTCAACAGGACCTCAATGCAGGTGGGTTCCTACACTAATGTTTCCTCTCTTGGGGACTGTTTAGACCTCCATGCTTCCGGGACTGAAGGTACCAGCTTCTACGAACACTGCATTGATTTAAAAACCTGTGAAGGTGGGTGGAGTGCAGAAAACCAAAATGGAGGCAGCCACTCCCCCATACACAAGCTAGAAACAATCTAGGGTTTTGCACATCCAAAAAAACCTTTTTTGGAAAAAAAATGTTGCTGCACACTGGTGTGGCAGCAACATACATACACATTCCAAAAAACAGTAGCACGCTAAAGAAACAGTCGCCAAGAGAGGTAACAAAATAGTGTTAATCAGAGCTCAGTTTTCATTTCATATAGTGCTCTGGAAGAATGAAAGCTGAGCTCTGATTGGTTGCTATGGGTTCTGATTGGTTGCTATGGGCTCTGATTGTTGCTATGAGTTCTGGTTGGTTATTATGGGCTCTGATTGGTTGCTATGGGCTCTGATTGGTTGCTATACATAAAACAACTAGTTTTTAATTTCCAAATCCAGAAAGCCTCTCTGTGAACGAGAAGCTTTCTCCTATGTCTGCCCCTCAATGGCAGCTCAACTGGCTCAATGCTGTAGCATCTGAACGAGGTGAGACTGCCATGATGAATGGAAGCAACCGAAGAGTTAACGCTCAGAGGGTTGGCAGCATTGGAGATAAGCTCTAATTATAACATTTTTAAATGGCTTATTATACAGACAATGTAATTAATTAGACATAATGTACCTTCTATTGTGTACAAAGCTGCTGCTAGGGTATTTTCACACGGCGTACTATGGTGCATACTGTACACGCCACAATACACCGGGTGGCCAGCACGTACTTCTAAAACGCTCTGTGTCGGCTCCCACTGACTTTAATTCTCCCCAGTGGGTAAGAGTCGGGAAGAAGTGACATGACAATTCTTTTCCCTGGTGCGTATTCTACGCCGGGGAAAATGACGGGTAGCCATAGCTCTCATTGAGAGCTATGAATTACTGTATTTGCTGAGCGTAATTTGGGCATATTGCAGTGCAATTACACACCGAATTATGCCCCGCAAATACGCCGTGTGAACATACCCTTACAGTCAATGTAACTTCTTATGGGAAACTTATCGGATAAAGAAGCGTTTCTGTTTTATCCATTTTATTCATAAAATGGCACACATTGCAATGGTTTTAGGGAAAAGCTGACAACTGGTTACTGGTGTGTAGCAGTTAGATATGTGGTCACATTTCTAACTGCTACACACCAGTAACCAATTGTAAACTTTTCCCTAATCAGCTTGGTAACAAAATGAAACTCAAAGCTCTCCCCTTCTTTGGTACAAATCTACACCCATTTTTTTAAGTAGTGACTAATATTTGATCCTGGTGGAGAATGGGGAGATTTCTTTTAATGTTTTGTGTTACTTCTTGGCTGTACCGCGTGGAAAACGTTATAGTGTGACTGGCGTTACTGATGGTGATGGACTGTTGGAGTTTGGTAATTGTTCCCTCTTTTTGTGCTACTATATTTTCCGCTTGGTCCAACATCCATCTAGGATATATTCTAGAGGCATAGAGTCTTCTTTGAGAAGCTAACATTAGATTATTAAAGTGGTTGTCTCACTACATCAATGCATTTTACCTCAGTCCTGTTTTCTCGGTTTCATTTTTGAAATCAGTGTTTACTGACTTCTACTTGCCTGCAGTGATGAGCTACTGAGAACACAAGGTCTGTAGCTATAGTGACCAGCGCTGGCAGCTTAACACTTGACTCCGCTTTGTTCTTCAAACCACACATCCAAACCCTTAACACCTGAAAAAATTCTCCATCCTCATTCGTAACCCTGATACTACAAATGCTGTCCATGCCTCGTCACTCGCCTAGACTACTGCAACATCCTTCTCTGCGGCCTCCTGTCTAGCACTCTTGCTCCCCTTCAATCCATCCTCAACTCTGCTGCCCGTCTTAATTACCTCTCTCCTCACTACTCCTCTGCCTCTCCCCTCTGCCAATCCCTTCACTGGATACCCATTGCCCAGTGAATTAATTTCAAGTTACTAACTATGACCTACAAGGCTTTCCATAACGTCTCCCCTCCATATATCACTGCCTTAATCTCAAAATATCTCCCCTCATGGAATCTCCGCTCCTCACAGGACCTTCTTCTATGCTCTCCTCTTGTCAGCTCCTCACACAACCGTCTCCAAGACTTCTCCCGTGCTTCCCCCATACTCGGGAACTCACTGCACCCAACACATCAGGCTCTCCCCCACTTTCACCAGCTTCAAAAGCAACCTGAAAACCCATCTCTATAGGATAGGCTATAACCTAGAATAACCCCGCTGCCCCTACACCCTCCACAAACATGTCTGCCCCTCACCTCCTGTATCTTTCCCCTTCCTTGTAGATTGTAAGCTTTCACGGGCAGGGCCCTCTCTCCCTCTGTACCTGTTGTTAGTCACAGATTGTCACTATTGTACTTGTTTGATAGATGTTATGTATGTAACTCCCTGAATGTACAGCGCGCTGGAATTAATGGCACTATAAAATAAATAGTAATAATAATAATCAGGAGAGATCAAACAGGTCTGTAACTATAGCGACCAGTGCTGGCAGCCTATCAGGAGAGATCAAACAGGTCTGTAGGTATAGTAACCACTGCTGGCAGCCTATCAGGAGAGATCAAACAGGTCTGTGGCTATAGCGACCTGAGGAGCTGATGCAGCCTATACAAGAGGGGATATCTTGGAATAGGCTAATGGACACATATTGCAAAGTGACTTGTTTTTGAAAGATCTTGAAAAGAAAATGCAATCGTTGTAGCGAGACAACCCCTTTAAATGTATCATTATTTGTAAATGCTCGTTTGATTCTTTAAAGTCACCGACTGGTATAGATGTCATTGTGAATTTAGGATGATTACTGTTGGCATGTAAAATAGCATTACTGGCAGTTTCCTTACAATATAAGGAAGATATAAACCTACCACTGTCACAGTCACCTATTAGCTTGATGATAAGAAAAGAAATACGCTGATTGTTACTTAAAGGCCCGGTTCACACGGCTTATTCGAGCCGTATTTGCGGGACGGATCCCGCCCGCAATACGGCTTGAATAAGGGGCGGGGCCGGGGGCGGTGCGGGAGCGCGGCGGGGGAGCTGTCCGCCGGCCCCATAGACAATGCATTATTTACTGCGCTTACGCGCCGTAAATAATGTGCATGTCACTTTCTCCCCCCGCGGCGGATTCGCCGAGCGGGGAGAAGAGACGGAGTCCATAGTTCTCTATGAGAACTGTGGATTACCGTAATGACAGGGACGGATTGGAGCCGAACTGCAGAGCAAATCCGGCGCGCAGTTCGGCTCCAATCCACGCCCAAATAAGCCGTGTGAACATGGCCAAATGAGTGAAGCAGAGATTATCTTCATTATTAGTGAGGTATGCAAGGAATTCTGTCATTTTATTTGCACTGCCTTTCCAAATCATGAGAATATCATGTTGGCTCCTGACCTTTTGGTCCTTTCGACTCTCTATGCTGCCGGAGGCCTCCTGGAGAACTTTAGGTTACAAGCAGTCCCTGGGTTACAAACGGGATAGGGACTGTAGGTTTGTTTTTAAATGATTTTGTATATAAGCTGGAACAGGTATATTTATTAAATGTAACTCCAGCAAAAAAATACATAACACTTTTGGATGGTGCAGGGAAGAGTTAGGGTATGCTCACACGGCGTAATTGCGGCGCATACAGTACGTGCCGCAATACGCCGGGTGTCTTGGAAGCACGCGCTGGTCAGCATGTATTCCCAAAGCACGGGAGGCTGGCAGCCCACCGGCAACATTGACATGCATTACCCGCGGCGCGTAATCGCCACGAATAATTGACATGTCACTTATCTCCCTGCACGTATAATACGATCGTATTGTACGCGCGGGGGGACGAGGCCTAATCCATATTTCTCTATAAGAGCTATGAATTACCGTAATTGTGGCACGCATCTCAGCGCGTATTAAGCGCAATAAGCGGAGAAATACACCCACAATTACACTTGAAAATAAGCCGTGTGAACATACTCTTAACATCCCTTTTACATTTGTTTTGCTGTCTGTGCCCCTGTTAAAAATATTTCACCTCACTTTCTGTGTCTCATGGACTGCTATGGCATGCTGGCACTTGTAGTTCCACAGCTACAAGCTGTCATGGAACATGGAATTTCAATTGCCAGCATGGCACATGAGCACACGTTAATCAACACCCATACAATTAGTAGATGTGTGGTGTGGCATGCTGGCATTTGTAGTTCCATGTTCCACAACTACAAATGCCAGCATACACACATGTACTAATTGTATGGTTGCTGATATAGTACAGTATTGTACTTTACATTGGAGGCGGCCGGGGAGAAGTGTGGGGGAGGGGACCGGGAGCAGTAAGGACAGACCTGCCTTACCAGGGCTGACAGTGCAAGACCAGAGTAGCATGAGGGAGAGCTGTTGTGCCGGCCTGTAGACACTGCAAGGCAGGATTGGCGCTGCTGTGGATGGAAGACGCAGTGGGCAGAGGAAGGCTTGCGACGTTCAGTGTGTGGTGTCAGCATGCCGAGCCATGCCCCATAAGTCTCTGTTTGTTACTTGGAGAGAGATGTAAGTTGAAGTACTGTAAGTCATGGACTGCCTGTATTATCTAATTGCTTTCTACATTTGGTTAACAACAATGCATTCAGCTGCCTAAATAACAATGTTATACATTGCTACTACCATAAAATATAATAAAGTAAAGGGGAACCCTAATACACTAGTTACCTCTGCCGCCGATCGTTATGGTCCCAAGTCAATAACGGTCGCTAAGCTATAGGCTTTGGACCTTGGTGATCAGCGATGGCGGTGCTGGGGACAAACTGTAGGTGCGTCCTCTGGATGCACATACAATTACAGGCTTCTGCGGGGCAGTGAGTGAAAGCTTCCCGCTCCGCAGAGTACTCTGGTGATTCGCAAGCAGGATTGCAGCTCACTGGAGTACACAGCACAGGCGGCGTGAGAGTGTCAACACACTGCCTGCATGGCCTGATGATGTTACGCCGCCTGTGCAGGAAGACCAGGAGCAGCGACAGCTTCAGAGAGTGGGGGAAAGGTGAGTACTGTTAGTTTTTTGTTTTCAGTTAGACCTATATACCTGCTGGGGGACCTGTAAGCTCTCTAAATACCTACTGGGGGACCTAAAATCTGCCTATATACCTACCTGGGGACCTATGATCTGTCTATATGCCCACTGGGGGACCTATAACCTGCCTATATACCTGCTGGGGGATCTATAACCTGCCTATATACCTACAGAGGGACATATAATCTGCCTATATACCTGCTGGGGGACTTATAACTATAATGTGTTATCATTTATATTCTCTGAAAAAAAAGCCAAGAAAGCAAAAATTGTGCCGGGGTATGTAAACTTTAGAGCACAACTGTACCTGCTTGGGGACCTATAATCTACCTAAATACCTACGGGGGGACCTATAACCGGCCTATATACCATCTGGGGGACCTATAACCTACCTATATACCTGCCGGGGGACCTATAACCTGGCTACATATCTACTGGTGGACATATAATCTATATACCTACCTACTGGAAGAGATATAACCTCTACATCCATCTTCTGTGAGACATATAACTTACTGGGAGACCCTATTACCTATACTGTGGGACATACAACGTACTGGGGGACCCTACTAACTATATTGGGGAACATACAAATTAGTGGGGCACCCTATTACCTATTATACTGGGGAATATATATATATATATATATATATATATATATATATATATATATATATATATATTCTGCAGTATGGAGAGTATTGGAGCTTATTCTCAAGATATGGGTCATACTGGCCAACCACAGTACCAGAGGGTCCACGGGTCCACCATTGGGCCTCAGCTCTTACACAATAATGCGCCTTTGATATAACAAGGCTCAAAAGGTCTAGCAAAACTTAATTAGGAGTTAATTTTAGAACCAATTGCCAAAAATCCTTTCAAACTCTACACATGCAGTTATTACTTTAAAGTGGATTTGCAAAAAGTACTCAGAATAATTTCCTCTGGTGGGCCAAAGGACATTGCACTCATCTATCAGAAATGCATTGTATATTCTGGAATATCCCTTTAAGCAACATCATTCCTAAAAAACACAACAAACTACTCCTAAAAAACAACTTCAAACTCCATAAAATAATCTAATAATACTCTTAAATGTCGTTTAAATAATATGGCTATACAAATAATATTGAAATTCTTTTAACAAGAAAGCTTAATCCATCCTGTACACAGGTAACACTGGGGTGTGTTACCTGTGTACAGGATGGATTAACCTTTCTTGTTAAAAGAAAGAGCCAACCAGCTCTGATGAACCCACGCTCTGACTGAATAATTGGCCTCAAAGGTCCCACGGGTGACAGCCCAACTTTGGAGTTAATCATTTTACACTAAAGTCTATTTCTTTAAGGATGATCTACAAATAACATAATAATTGTTATGCCTGTCTGTGTAATAATAACAACAAAGATTATAATGCACTGAAAATTTAGCATCACATGTCCTCTGGTGCACACAAGCAAATTCTAATACGACATTGGTAATGGAAACATTATCTTCTGGGGCATGTGGAAGAAGGCAGATTATTTGGTCACAAGCTCTATCTTTTGTTCAGACTGACCTCAGTCATCTTAATTCTCATGTAGTACAATAATGAAAACAAAACATATGGATGATAATAAAAATCCTTAGCCATCTAGCCTCTAACTAAACAGCTGTGCTAGCTTTTGAGGTGAAGGCCTACTGTTCAACGCCTCATAAAGCAAAATATAGTATACCATGCCATGTCCATACCAGGATGATTAGTAAGGCTTTTACAGACTGATGCCACCTGTCAAAGAAATTGTGCTTTTCTTTCATAAAAATACCACTCAATCCACAAAGAACAAGCTTTCATACTGCTGTGTCAGAAGGAAAATAAAAAATGTACAGTCCTCCAAATTTGGAGTATAAAAACAAAAAGAATTGCACATCCTGTAGTCCAAAAGAATGTGAGGATTCTAAGATATTTGTGTCCAAATCTGCAGGGATGAGTGGTGTCCGGGAGAAGTCATCATGGTGATCTGGACAGGGTGCAGAAGAAAAGGGAAAGTCAACAACTTGTCAGAGAATCGTCACCTGTGAGTCACAAGGACTGTAATCACTTGTATGTCAGCAGAGCCTGCGTACACTAGTGTCTTCCACTATATGGTCACTGTATGGCAGTAATATACAGTCTGCAGGGCCTGTGTGTGTACATTGGTATCTACCACTATATGGTAACTGCATGGTGGTAACATAGTCTGCAGAGCCTGTGTACATTGGTATCTACCACTATATGGTCACTGTATAGATGTAATATATAGTCTGTAGAGCAACTTTGTACAGTGATATCTACCCCTATATGGTCACTATATTGCGGTAATATTGGTCTTTGTATACTGATTTTAATTCAGTAATAGTATAGGGGTGTTATTCAGCCACTATGTGGTGGTAATTTGTGGTCATGTTCTGGCGGCAAAATCAGGTTCTTATGTAATAGCGTTATTGGTAATGTTGGTCTTGGTATAGTGGGATTTGTTTGAGAGAAGAATGAGCGTGATATGTATGGTGAGGTATTTGCTCCTTGTAACTGCATGACTTATTAAAAGGCCCCAGTAAATGTTCATGGTCAGGGGGCGGGAGGAGAGGCCAGATCCAAAAGTTAGCTATGGGGCCATGCTTCTCTAGTTACACCCCTAGAGAGCCTTATGATTCAACTCCATTGATAGGCTCCAAGTATGAACTCTACTGGTCGGCCCCAGGCATCCCCAATCGAACACTGAGACCTAAAAGGTGGTATCAGATTAGGCATAAGACTCCACCCAGGAGTGGTGTCTAAGGGCCCCTTGTCTAATTTCTTTAACTAATGCACAAAACTGCAAGAAGAGGTGAGAAAGAGCATGAAACAAGTTTTCCCACTTTAAAATAACATGTTTGATCCATAGAGAAATTTGATCCATAAGTAGATAAAAAACATAATGGAATTTATATGGTGGCCTTTTTGTTCTGATTAGAGAGTGTGTGTTTTATCTGAGATAAATTTGATTTTGTGGCCTTTTTGTCCTTGACTAAACTAGAACATTATCTGAATACTGTACGCCGGTATCAAAGCTTAACCTTGTTGTCCTCAAGATAAAGAGCTGAAAGATTAGTAAAAATTACAAATATGAGACCAGAAATAAAATGCATTATTTAAAGGTTCTTAGGAATTACTGGTCAGTGAATCAAGAGACACGTCCTCCAAATATGAATCTAAAGCTGAGTCTTCTCTACAGGTATATATAAAAATAGTAATTTAGTCAAAAAATATAGTAAACCTTCAGCAGCGCTCCAAATAAATCTGACAACATAGGGGTATATATCTTATATAGCATAAGGGGTATATGGCTTATATTCACTTCTGAAACAGACTTTCCAAAGCTGTGGTACAGTTCTTGCTTCACCATCAGTATTCTGGGAAATGGCATCATGTCCATTGAGATGTAATGTCACATGACCAAAACACTAAAAATTTGGTTCGCCAACCGCCAAATTTTCCGACAAAATTCGTTTCGTTCCGAATTACTTTGGGATGAATCGCGTTAAAAAACAGCTATTTCCTGGCTGCAGAGAGCCTGTAGGGTGCTGTAGAACATTGTGCCATGCTTAAATATGCAGAAAGAGCTTGGTTTGGCCTTCATACAATGTTGTGTTTTAGTATGACACGCCGTCGCTCTTAGAATAGCTTCAATATAAAATTCCCTGAGCACTTACGGGGGCAAAACTGACCAAAAACTGAAGTGGGAACACAGCCTGACAAGGTAACGTCAGAGCCAGCTGGATAGAAAGGAGCTGAGGGCTAAGATACTCAATAGCGTCAAAGAACACAGTAGTAGGTTACTGGAGCCACCACAGATTGCAGCATAGTAAGGGGACGATGGCAATAGCCACACCAGGGAGCGGAATCTAAGTAGGTCCCGGTTTTCACCAGAGCCCGCCACAAAGCGGGATGGACTTGCTGCGGCGGGAGTCTACCAGGTCATTACCCCTGACATGACTTGCTTGCGTTGGCAGCCGAGGTGAAGCGAGGTACAAAATCATAAGGCAAACTCAGAGTCGGGGCCAAGCGTAAGGTCAGGACATCCGGCAAGGATCGTGGTCAAGGGATGGAGGCAAGAGGTACGGTACACGGATATGACAGACGAGGCTCAAGGAGGAGGCGGAGGCAGTTTTTCCTGTCTGTAATTTGGACATACGATTCTCATTCTTCATACTGAAGAAGCTCATCCCAAGCCAGTTTTGCAGCATTTGCTTGTAGTTCAGTATTTCAGTTTTGTACTAAATTCCATCACTAATGGCACCGAATGCAAATTAAGCACCTAAAACATTCCCTGTATTTATAGTCTCCTTCAATTTCATACGCTGCATTTCAACAAATTGGTATCACGCAGAAACTGGATTCAAACTACCACGTTTATACTTCATAATAAACTGCGTTGGAACTTTTTTAGGTATTAATGAAGAAGCTGATGGAGGTAGAATTGCCTTGGCCAAAAATGGTTTCGGAACATTAGCAAACTGACTACGGAGGATTTCTCTATAGTACTTGAGTTTGTCCTCCCTCTCAGCAGCTGGAAAAAAGGCTCCCATTTTGGACCGGTAGTGAGGGTCCAAGAAGGTTGAGAGCCAGAAGTCATTCGTCTGCCGGATGGTGACTATTCGGCTGTCACTAGCCAGGCAAATCAGCATGCTGCGGGCCATGTGTGCAAGTGATTCTGAGGGACTCCCTGCCTCCATCTCCACTGTATACTGCCACGGTGCTTGGGGGTGCTTGGGGGACAGTGGCACAATGACAGAGAGTGGAGGTGGCACAAACAGGAGTAGGCCAAGGAGGGCCACAATGACAGAGTGTGGAGGTCACGGCAGCAGCCACAGCAGCAGCATGAGGTCCGACAATGGCACAATGACATTCTGGAGGTGGCAAAAACAGGAGTAGGCAACAGTGTGGCACAATGACAGAGTGTGGAGGTCACGGCAGGAGCAACAGCAGCAGCATGAGGTCAGACAGTGGCACAATGACATTCTGGAGGTGGCAAAAACAGGAGTAGGCCACAGAGTGGCACAATGACAGAGTGTGGAGGGCACGGCAGCAGCAAGAGCATGAGGTCAGAGAGTGGCACAATGACAGAGTGTGGAGGGCACAGCACCAGCAACAGCAGCAGCAGCATGAGGTCAGAGATTGGCACAATGACACAGTGTGGAGGTCACGGCACCAGCAACAACAGCAGCAGCAGCATGAGGTCATAGAGTGGCACAATGACACTGTGGAGTGTGGAGGTCACTGCAGCAGCAGCAGCATGAGGTCATAGAGTGGCACAATGACAGAGTGTGGAGGTGGGTGGCAATACCAGTCCCTGGTAAAGATGGTGGTAGGCAGATGGAGAAACTGTCAGCAGATGTGTGGCATCAGGCGGGTGGCGGCTTCAGAATAGTGGTTGAGGCAGGTAGTTTTAATCCAGACTAATTTCTCAAAGTTTTGGTGAGGCGTTATGGCTGATGTAATCTGACGCCTAAGGCATTGGTGTGTGGAAATCCTGGCCGATCCACGCCTGATTCATCTTGAGAAACTTTATGCTAAAGTTATTGGTGCCTTCTATTCCCCTTTCTTCTTCACTTGCATGAGGAATCATTTGGGACTTAGCTGTCTTGAGATCCTCCAAAGGTCAGATGTGCTCTAAGAGCAGTGAAAGGTGAGTGGTTGATTTAAGTGATTGTCCACCAGGGGTTCAGTTGGAATCCGTGGAGCTAGTTATCCCAGCATTTCATCAGGGTAGTGACTGTGAAAAAGTAGAAGATCTGGAGCAGTAGTTTCGTGATGGAAGACCTCCTAAAGTAACTTACTCCATTGGCTAAGAGGAATGATGAGGAGGACTGTAGTGCTGCATGATGTAAGCCCCAGCATTACAACTGGTAGGAGGAAATTCTGTTGTGGCTGGCAAAAGAAATTATCATTCATCAAGATTTAGATGATAACACAGAACTGAAGCCCAGTAGAAGAGCAAAAAATCCAGGAGACCTTACTTACAGTTTCCCAGCAGTATAAGAAAGACATCAGTCAGTAGAAAGGTGTCTCCAAGAGCCACTGGAATGGAGGAAATTTGAAGGCGGTGGTTGCAGAATCAGGATAAAGACAGTACAGCAAACTTCCAAATGTTGATTTCTCCAAGTTTCTTAAAGAAAAAGAAAAACTAGATCCCATCTGCACAAAATAATGAAAAGAAGAAAAAAGGAATAGAGGACCTTTGTCAAACTCCAATTCTGCCAAACTCCACATGACCTACTGCGTCCAATCAGTACCTTCAACAGTCGCCGACCCTTCCATTGACATCATCGCTCAGGAAGTGAGTAGCATGTGAGCAGTGTTGATAATGGAAATGCATGTGTCCACCGAAGACAAAAATTGCTTACAGCAGGTCAGGTGCCAAACAAAAGAAGCAGAAGTAAACAGAGATTGATAACACCAGAAAAGCAGCAGTGAGGGCAAAGGTGAGGTTTTTTTTTTAGCTTTTTTTTTTATTTGGACAACCCCATTAATTTATTTTTGTTGGCCATGCCACAGTTTATTGGCAAGTCAAATAGCACAGGATCAGTAGCTGTAGTGGGATTTGGTGGAAAAACACCTATTTTTTTGTCAATATTCTAGTACTTTCAGTTCCTAAAGAGTTCATTGTTTTGCTCAATGAACAATCCAATCAGAAAAAAGGGTGTATGAAAAAGCTGTACCGAAGCCATTGGTTGGCTACAAGCCTCTTGAATATTTTCAGCTGTTTTGTGTAACAGATTGTAGATTAATTTGTCTTTTTTTTATCTTTTTCAACCTTATGATATAATCCTTGAAGCCTTTAGAAGCTTCCAGTGTGTGCTATGGTTATCTTATGATGAGTTATTTGAAAAAAAACTTGCAACACCTCTGCCTGTGAGATGGGGCTTTACGGATATTGACCTCCAGCTCAACTTTAAGTTGCCCCAGAGGTGTAGGTTTTACCTTTAATAAAGGAGAATGTAAGTGGCACAACAATTTAAATACCGCCATGAGTGCTCATTGTGCAGTGGGTCGCCTTCAACGTCTAGATGCTTTCAAAGAGCTTCTCTGGTTAGAAACCTATCCAGACAAGACTGAGGCAGAGCTAATTAGATCAGTTTTTAGTGAAGAGTTTTACGCACCTGATTTTACAAGGGTTGGATGTATTTGGGTAGATAATTTAAAATCTGTTGAAGCACATAAGGACATTGTTAGCCCTTAGATTGAAAAAGAGCTTTCTAACGGCAGGATGACTGGCCCTTTTGACATAGCTCCTTTTGTTAATTTTATGTTATCTCCTTCAGGTATTGTTCCTCAAAAAGAACCAAATGGCTTTTATTAGATTCATCATTTATAATGTACCAAGAAATCACCCTTGAATGACTTTATTGATAAATCTTTGTCTTCAATTCTCTGTTCAATTCTCAAGGTGCATTATTGGCTACGGTCAATATAAAATTTCCCTTCAGAATTTTGCCCGATTCTACTGCAGGGCTTAACTCAGTGGGGTTTCAATTTGAAGGCAGATTTTATTTCAACAAATTCCTCTTGATTGAATTTTCCCCATAAGTGTTTTTCTGCATTTATTGAACTGTCTGCCTTAAAAGAGGGGCCTGCAGTGTTCTATTTTGCAGTACCTTGATTACCTTGATGTAGAATGATTTTGTTATGTTTTACTTCAATCAAACATAGAAACATAAAAAAAGGAAAAAAAAAAAGAAAAAAATTATGTTGTTGTGTTTGTCTGTCTGTCTGTTTTATGTTCCACTTATTTAGCCTAGGGACTGCTGTCTAGTTGTCGCCGACCGCCGAGGCGGATTTGTTATTGTCTGATGTATTAATTGGTGATGGCTTTTTTAATTCACTCATTAAAACATCTGAAACAGATCAGTAAGGGAGAAGCCGTTGGATTAGGATTAATGCTCTGAGTGGCTCTGAATTTTGCCCTTCATCTAATTGCGTTATTTGGAATTGAAGCCTCTGGTTCTTGATTCTTTTTTGTTACATGGTCCCACTTATCTAAATTCCATTTCAATAATTTGCTGTGCAAATGGCTTCAATCATTAAAGCTAGGCAATGTTAATCTATCTTCTCATTCATTCTGAATTGGAGCAGCTACTAAGGCTAGGAAGTTGGAACTGGATGAGGCAATTCTAAAACGCGTTGGTAGATGGGAATGGAAAAGATTTAAAATTTACATAAGGCCTTCTTTCATTGTAGTTTAATTTATTTTTTTAGGTTCCTAGAAGCTATTTATATGGATTGTTCCACATTCTTATATCTTCTGGGTCCTTTTTTTGTCTGTCTTGAGCTATACTGTGAACTTCAACATTGATATTTACAACTGTAAAGTTTTTGGTGGGGAATTTGAGTTCTAAAATAAAGGAAGCTGTTTGGATGAAGTGAAGGAAGGAGTAATTTTAGATTTGCAGGCTTTCTTGTGCATTATCTTTACAAGAGGCCTCCCTGTGGGACGATAGCCATGCAGACCAATTTGATGCAGTGTGTGGCATATGGTCTGAGAACTCACTGGCTGACCATCCACCCCTTTCACATCTGAAGCCATGCTGGCAGCACTTATATGCATATTATGGAAAGACAGTCTCTGGATATGACACTGGGTACTTGCACTCAACTTTTTTGATCAACCTTGGCGAGGCCTGTTCTGAGTTGAACCTGTCTTGTTAAACTGCAGTATGGTGTTGACCATCATACTGCAGCTCAGTTTCAAGGTGTTGGCAATCTTCTTATAGCCTGTACCATCTTTATGTAGAGCAACAATTCTTTTTTTTTAATTCTCAGATGGTACTTTGCCATAAGGTACCATTTCGAACTTCCAGTGACCAGTATGAGAGAGTATGAGTACGATAACACCAAATATAAAACATCTGCTCCCCATTCAAACTTAAGACCTTGCAACACTAACGAGTCACATGACATCGTAGAGGGAAAATGGAAAATTGGGCACAATTTGTCCATTTCCACTTAGGTGTTTTCTCACTTTTGTTGCTAGCAGTGGAATAGGCCCAGAATGGTACAGGGCTCAGTGGTAGCATTCTCCATTTGTGGTAAGATAACCCCTTTTAGAGGGATAACCCCTTTTAGAGGGTAAAAAGGATTAGGAAGACAGTCAAAGGAGGATCAGTTAAAGGGTTAATATAGAGGAGAGGGAAGTGTTTTCTCAGCCAGAGGTCACTGGAACTGCTGGTGTAGGAGACAGGTCTCCTGCAGGAGAGTGGAGGATTCCTGAAATTCAGCTGCTTAGGGTGCTTTCACACAGCACAGTTTTGGTGCAGTTTTAACTGTGCTCCATGATGGCACTATTATGGGCAGAGTCTACTGTGCAGTCTGTGATGATCAATAACCTGATACATCCAATAAGTGAACAGCAGAGAATTATTCTAGGCTAAAGAGGTGTGGATATCATTCAACCAGAGGCAGAGTGTAGCCAAGACAAGTATGAACTCTCAATGCTGTTCGTAGCCTCTTTACTTTTAGAAGAATCTCTTGATAACAAGCTGATCGCAAAGTGTCCCCTTGAGGTGATCTTCAGCAATTCGTTGTAATAAATAATTAGATAGGCTGGCAGTAATGTTTCTCTACAGCGCTACCACAGGGGAAATTTTGAATTACACTGTGTCCATTGAAACTAATGGATTGTCTGTGTAATGTGGTCAGGACAGGTCCTCCAGAGTAAGAGATGCTCTTTTGTAAGCACTCTCCACTATGATCAAGAGATGTGGATCCTGAGCATTGAACACTCTCTATTAATATATTATTCATTCCCTAGTGGGTTTTCTAGAAATATTTTTTTCTAAACTTCACAACCCATATAAGGCCTAAAATGTTGGCAGTGCTATACTAGTATATTAGATTAATGAAGCTGTTTCAATTATTTTTGAAAAATGGACAGTGGATGCCTTCCAAATAGCAAATGACTTGGAGTAATTGCCCCATTTGCCCTCTCCTTTATATAGCCCTGTCTTCAACGATAGAAATTTCCTGGATTACCTATGGCGTTCTATAGTGACTATTTATACATAATGCTTCCTCATGTTTTGCATGTTTTTTCAGGAGTGTGAGACGGCTGGCGTCATGAAGCAAAGATGTCTACAATGCATTGTTTCACTGCGTCACCAGTCATAAGACCGAGGTCATTGAGAACAATGTTCCATAAATGCTAGAAACCAATGGACTCCTTCCCACATGACATACATCTTGAGAATTATTCTGTCTGAGGAACAGAACAGATGTTGACATTTTCTCTTGGTAATTCCCATTGCTGTCAATTTACCAAGAGAAAATAACCCATTTTTTGACCTCTTTTAATAAACAGAAAATACAGGAACTGAAATGGAGAGACAGTGACAGATTTTGCGGTTGGTACTTTCATGGCCAGGAGTGGGATAATAAGACGCCCAGGACCTTTCAGATTCTTTATAATGTGCCATATGACCAAGGACACAAGACGGGCAGCAGCATGCTGATAACCCAGGCCAGAGATGAAGGGTTATCAATCTTAGAGCAATGGTGTTTTTCTTATCCATATGAGGCCCCCTCTGGGACCCCAGGTGTCAAAAATAGCATAAGAGCAAGGCAAACACACATCGCACACTGTGTTATGTGCACTTAGAGGCTCCGCCAAGTGCCATGTGGGTGATGAGATGTCACTGCTACATTCTTCACAACGCCAAATACCATGTGGGTGATGAGATGTCACTTCTGTCTCTTTAGTCTGACTCTTATCCAGCCAACTGTGAAATCCTTTTCCCCGTATCACACTTCCAGCATCTCACTCTTATTCTTGTTTTATGCCTGCTAAGCTTTTAATTTGAAGTATTAAATCCAAGGAACACAGAGAAGGGGTCATCACAGGTTCCCATCTCTTAAGACTGAACGTGCAGAGATGTCCTGGACTACAGTTGTCCTTTTCACCATCAAAAACGTACACATAGGCTGTATGGACAAAACATTGAACTTTACTTCATTTTTTAAATTGGTGCATAAAAGACATAGTTCTATGACGAACACCTTAGGCAATGAAAAACATATAAAACGTGGCAGTACTTAGCTGTATAGCTTCTCCTGTTTAGGGGGTGAGTGATAGTCCCATAGTAGACTAGTAGGAGCCGATCATGCTGAGTTGAGCCAGTGCCGCCATGCAATGACGCGACGTTTCGGAAGGCACGCCTTCCTTTCTCAAGCATGGCGCGTCATTGCATGGCGGCACTGGGCTGCAACTCAGCATGATCGGCTCCTACTAGTCTACTATGGGACTATCAATCACCTCCTAAACAGGAGAAGCTATACAGCTAAGTACTGCCACGTTTTCATATTGTTTTTCATTGCCTAAGGTGTTCGTCATAGAACTAATGTCTTTTATGCACCAATTTATAAAAATGAAGTAAAGTTCAATGTTTTGTCATTACAGCCTATGTGTACGTTTTTGATTGATATAGGGGATCTAAGCAAGGTACTCTAACGGCTGGGACTATAACGTGTGCACTGCTAATAAACGGCATTGTTTGCAATTATTGTCCTTTTCACCATCGTCGTAGAGGGTCACTAACATGATTGTTTTCTGTCTTATAAGTTGATGCCAGGCGCTCCATAGCACTGGTTTATTTTCAAGAAATTCTGTGAACCCAAACTTGCTTAAATTCACCTGTTGTAATGCTGGCATGAAGATCAATGGGGTGATATACTGTAAAAGCCAATGTAAAAGGCGATATAAACATATGATATATCTAGAGGGCGGGGTGGTCACTAATATAATTGAATAGTATCACTGACCTCCTTGCCTCTTAGGTTCACTGGTTTTCCTCTTTATCACTATCTCTCTGTTCCTTATGAACAGTACATACGGCAATTCACCACATTTGTTAATAATAAAATATAACAAGTTTATTGATAAACTAAATGACAGTACTTAACCAATGTAACATACAATGGTATAAAGTAAGCTAGCTTCAATACATGTATCTACACCGCTGCAATAATAAGTACTTTCCATTCCTAAGTATCCTCACACACATATGTCTCACTGGACTAATTCAACTGTCCCTATTAATTAAGCAAAGGTAACCAGGAGGATGTAGGGGGTTAATGCAGAAGTAAGGGTAAGAAGGATTAGGAAGACAGTCAAAGGAGGATCAGCTAAAGGGTTAATATGGAGGAGAGGGAAGTGTTTTCTCAGCCAGAGGTCACTGGAACTGCTGGTGTAGGAGACAGGTCTTCTGTAGGAGAGTAGAGGAGGTCTGAACTTCAGCTGCTTAGGCTGCTTTCACACAGCACAGTTTTGGTGCAGTTTTAATTGTGCTCCGATTAAACTGCCTAGAGTAGACATAAAGAAACAAGGACTCCATACCATCATCTGAATGGGACAATTGGCCAGCTACAAATTCTAGGACCAGGATATCAAGATATTGCCAGTGTTGGTCCAGACAAGTTAAACAGGAATATCAACAAGTGTGGATCGCCGCTTTGGTAAGCAAATTGGCACTCGGACACCAGGCTTCAGTTTAACACTGGCCTCAGCCAGCTTTATTGAGGCACAGGAAAAACATACAAAACAAACAAAAAACCTTAGGCCGTCAGGCCACTGACTAAACACACTGTTAGTCCCTCTCTATACGTGGTCTGGACCTAGCGTCCAGTACTACCAGTGCACCTCAGTACAGTCACCACAACAGTAAAAGGCTTCCCTCAAGCCTCTGGGGGCCAGAGCTCTCTGCTCAGCTCTGTTGCTCCAACTTCCAGGTGGCAAGCCACGCTCCCAGAACACCTGTAGAAGCAGGCTTTTTATAGGCTTGGAAAAACCCCTGGAACCGGAACATGGGAACAGCCACCCACCCAACTGCAGCTGTTCCGGGAAAGCCAACCCATAATGGCTGGACATCAACCGTACTACGTATGAGTGTCAGCAACCTAACGTTGCTGACCAACAACACCTGGCTACCCCCACCGAGACCATGCCCTTGGTGGCACGTTTGTAGCGGGTCTCTCTACCTAGTGGCAGCGCCAATCGACCACCTATGGTCGCTCTTCCACAATATATATATATATATATATATATATATATATATATATATATATATACCAAATTTTTCTACAAACTGGGTTAAACCATTGTCAAAACAAACAGGGCCTATGTAACACTAATCAACAAGTTAGACATGTGTTGAGCCCATTAATGCAAGTGTGCAAACAATTCAAGGTTTCATTACTTTATTTTGAAGCACAGAAGTGCAAAACATTTCAAGCTGATTTTTAGGTGAATTTAGGGGGATACCAAGAAAGCAAATATTACTTAACCTGTTACATACAATTATTTTTTTTGGATCTCATTGTTGCCACCACAACAACTGAAGGAACACCCAGTATATATATAAACTAGATAGTCGAAATACAGATGTGTGCCTCCTTACCATTCATCTTCACTTTAACACATCCTGAGGTGTATGACCAGCTTTGAAAAAAAAAACAAAAAACATGATTTTACTCTGTCGACAGATGTATATGCTATGTGTGTTTATATGTGGTCCCCCAGCACTAGTATTGCCAGCACATTCCTCAGATACTCAATCAGATTATTGTCTGAAGAAATTAGAGGCCAAGTCATCACCTTGAACTCCTTGTCATGTTCCTCAAACCATTACTTTTTGCAGTGTGGAAGGGTCCATTATCTTTCTGAAAGAGGCCACTGCCATTTGGGAATACATATGCTGAGAATGGGTGTGAATAGTCTGGACAACGTTGAGGTAGATGTAATTTGTCATAGTAACATTCACACCACCCAAGACCCATGGTTTCCAGTAGAAAAACATATTGCCTTATGATCGTCTTCTTCCTAAAGCCTGGTGCTATCCCTTCTGCATCCAACCCTCCAAACGATATAAAAAAAATGTGATTCATCACACCAGGCTACCTTCTCATGTTGCTCCATGTTCCAGTTCTGAGGCTCACAAGCCATTGTAGTATGTTGGTGTATGCGGTCAACTCAGGCACTTTGACTGGTGGTTACCCAGCCTCATAAAGAGTTGTGATGTCCTGTGTATCCTGACACCATTACAATAGCCTGCAAGAACATTTTAACAATTTATGCTACAAAAGTTCTTCTTTGGGATCAGACCAGACGGGATTGCCTTCACTTCACTGCATCAATGAGCCTTGGGCATACACGACTCGCTTATTAAGTAATTCCCCTTCCCTGGACCACTTTTCGTTGGTAGTACTGCTGCCCACCAGAAACACCCCATGAGATTTGACATTTAGATATCCACTGACCCAATTATCCAGACATCACAATTTGGCTCTATTAAGAGTCCTTCAGGTCCTTATACTTGTCCATGTTTCTTTCTTCCAACACATCAATCTCAAAAACTGACTGTTCACTTGTTACCTAATACATCCCAGCCCTTGACAGGAGTCATTTTCATGAAGTAATCAGTGTTATTCACTTCACCTGTCAATGGTTTTAATGTAACTGCTGATCAGTGTAGAAAATAGCTTTTCTTTGACCATCTGCCAACTTCCTAAACCTTGTCTACAATTGTCCAATCATAGTACAAGAAAGGCACTCTCACAGGGTGACAAAGGGTAAACCAGTAACTTACATCCATAAATGCTTCCAAAAACTGCTTAAAATCTCCCAAAACCCCAGCTTGATGAAACTATAAAGCTATTCTGACCTTGTGATAAAACATAAAAAATGGAATTACCCCACGCAATAATTTGGAGAAACAAATTCCAGTCCCCTGATAGATTGCAAAGGATAATTTCGGTTGTCCCTTTTAAAAACCTTGGGTTTTGCTGATTTCACCCCCCCTTTATTTTTGTCTCCCAAAAAAGTCTTTTCATTACTGAAAAAAATTCTGATCCCTCTTTAGGCACATTAGTATTAGTATAAAGTACAGGTATTCTGTCTTTTCTTTTCTTTTCCACCGTCGGCTTCTAGATGTACATTTCCTCTCTCTGTGCTTGCTGGGTGGTGGGCTCTTCTGAGCGTGGTTGCTGGGTGGTGGGCTCTTCTGAGTGTGGTTGCTGGGTGGTGGGCTCTTCTGAGCGTGGTTGCTGGGTGGTGGGCTCTTCTGAGTGTGGTTGCTGGGTGGTGGGCTCTTCTGAGCATGGTTGCTGGGTGGTGGCTTTCTGAGCGTGGTTGTGGGTGGTGGGTCTTCTGGTGTGGTTTTGGGGAGTGGGGGTTTTTTGAGTGTGCTTGTTGGGTTTGGGGGCTCTTTGGTGTGCTTCGGGTGGTGGGCTCATCTGAGTGTGCTTGCTGGGTGGTGGGCTCTTATGAGTGTGCTTACTGGGTGGTGGGCTCATCTGAGTGTGCTTGCTGGGTAGTATGCTCTTCTGAGTGTGGTTTCTTGGTGGGCTCTTTTGAGTGTGGTTTTGGGGGGGTGGGTAAATTTTAGGGTTACGGGGGTGGGGGCTCATTGGTGTGTCGCTGGGGGTGGGTTTTGAGTGTGGTTATTGGGTGGTGGGCTCTTCTGAGTGTGCTTGCTGGGTGGTAGGCTCATCTGTGTGTGCTTGCTGGGTGGTGGGCTAATCTGTGTGTGCTTGCTTGGGGGTGGGCTCTGCTTGCTGTGTGCTGGGCTCATCTGAGTGTGGTTGCTGGGTGGTGGGCTAATTTGAGTGTGCTTACTGGGTGGTGGTCTCATCTGAGTGTGCTTGCTGGGTGGTGAGCTCTTATGAGTGTGGTTTCTGGGTGGTGGGCTCTTCTGAGTGTGCATGCTGTGTGGTGGGCCCTTCTGAGTGTGCATGCTGTGTGGTGGGCACTTCTGAGTGTGCATGCTGTGTGGTGGGCACTTCTGATTGTGCTTGCTGGGTGGTGGGCTCATCTGTGTGTGCTTGCTGGGTGGTGGGCTCTTGCAGATGTGCTTGCTGGGTGGTGGGCTCATCTGAGTGTGCTTGCTGGGTGGTGGGCTCATCTGAGTGTGCTTGCTGGGTGGTGGGCTCTTGCAGATGTGCTTGCTGGGTGGTGGGCTCATCTGAGTGTGCTTGCTGGGTGGTGGGTTCATCTGAGTGTGCATGCTGGGTGGTGGGTCATTTTGTGTTCTTTTGGGGGGGGGTCTTTCCCGATGTGTTGTAGGTGGTGGGTCATCTGAGTGGCTTGCTGGGGTGGGGGGCTCATTGAGTGTGTTGTGGGTGGGGGTTTTCTGGTGTGCATGCTGGGTAGTGGGCTCATCTGAGTGTGCTTGCTGGGTGGTGGGCTTTCAGGGTGTGCTTGCTGGGTGGTGGTCATTTTGGTGTGCTGCGGGTTGGGGGGTCATCTGTGTGTGCTTGCTGGGTGGTGGGCTCTTGCAGATGTGCTTGCTGGGTGGTGGGCTCATCTGAGTGTGCTTGCTGGGTGGTGGGTTCATCTGAGTGTGCATTTCGGGTGGTGGGCTATCGGTGTGCATGTGGGTGGTGGGGTATTGGGGTGCATGCTGGGGGGTGGGGGATTGTGTGTGTTGCTGGGTGGTGGCTCTTGCAGAGTGCTTGCTGGGGTGGGTCATTGAGTGTGCTTGCTGGGTGGTGGGTTCATCTGAGTGTGCTTGCTGGGTGGTGGGTTCATCTGAGTGTGCATGCTGGGTGGTGGGCTCATCTGTGTGTGCTTGCTGGGTGGTGGGTATCTGAGGTTTCTGTGGGTGTGGGTTATCTGTTGTGCTTGTGGGTGGTGGGTCTTGCAGGTGGCTTGTGGGTGGTGGGCTCTTGCAGGTGTGCTTGGTGGGGGGGTGGGCTCATCTGAGTGTGCATGCTGGGTAGTGGGCTCTTCTGGGTGTGATGTTATCACTGTTCTGTGTGCTCTCCATCAGGAGTTCCCCCTACTTCCTCTCTACGCATGCGTGTATTGAAACCCCCGCGGGATCCCTACTTTCTACCTAATATTTCCTAATATATAAAGTTCTATATATGTACATGTGCTATTGATGTTTAAATAAAATGGTAGATACAATTTATAAGAAACAAAAAAGCAGTATTTTTTAAAATAAAATTGTGTTTGGATTTGGTTGAATTGACCCGAATATCAGCATTTGATTAGGGGTTTGGTTTAAATTGAAAATTTGGTGAAAATTGCCAAAAAAAAAATATCAAACCATGATCCTAAGCCTAACTTAGGTTTAGGAATTTTTACTTACTTTAGGGTTAGCTTACCATTTTGTGACACTTCCAGTCCATTTCAAGTCAAAGGTCCTTTTTGATTAATGCAAATCTTCTCAATGCAAATCTGTAACTTCCAGATGTGCATTAAGGGTATCTTATCTATTTAACCAATACCCTGCTCTTTACTGAAAAGGGGGAAAATCTCCAAATAGATCTTCATATGGTTTCCTGTTCCTTTAAGAACAGTCTGGTTTTGTATCTCTCATCAAGATGTATGTCTTGTACATGGGTCAGGCATTGACCTACAGGATATCCATTTCTCTCAAATGTCCTTCTTGTGATCTTAATCTTCCTGTCCATCTTTTTGACTTGACAAAAAAACACAACCTTGTATCAATAAAATTACTATATTTCCCCGAAAAAAGCTCCTATTTGACCTCTAACAACATATTAGGCTAATGTGTATTTTAGATAATAGTTTGTTGCATTTTGAACCATAAAAAGTCTTTATTTGGACAATTTTCTACTACTTTGTAAATGAAAAATGATTAAAGTGTATAGATTAGTTTTGCTCAACTCTGTTTCTGTTCGGTTGGATCATGAGTCTTACCCTAAACCTAGCCCAAATCCTGACCATAAGCATATCCCTAAACTAAGATTAGGTATTTTTCGGGGGAATTGGATGGATAAATTTACCCCAAATTTATCCAAAATCACATAGGTAACACTTATCTGCTATTGGACCAGAAGGAACATCAGAAGAAAGTGATGTCAGAGTGGCAACGCTATCAGGTCTGAAGCACCAGGGAGTGGATAAGTTAACCTATTCATACACAGTAAAAAAAAAATAACTCCAATTTAAGGTTACGGGTGATGAGTAAAGGTTCAATCGAACTGAACCTGAGCAGATTTGGACAAAACTGACTACAGTACTGTTTTTTAGGTGAATATAGCCAAAAGACCCTTCGGCCGAGCCGATTCAAAGCTCATGAATTTAGGCAAAATTTGACTTAGACCTCAATCCAACAGTAGTATAGATGTATGTGAAAAACAGTGCTCTTTCAGGTTACAATGGCCACAGGATACAATAATTTCAGCATACAATGTTCTTACCTGGGACATATAAACCACATTCACCATACAATGTCAGATGCTGCTGATTTGTGACAGATGTGATTAATGGAAGATCTGACCAATTATAATGAACATTTTACTTTTCTAACCTCTGTATTAGTGCAGTGCATGCAGTGATTGGTGGTCTAGTAGCGCCTCTCTACAGTACAGTGCAGTACTACATGTCCTGTACTGCTCTTACATGTGCCGTGTATGCAGTGATTGTCGGTCTAGTAGCGCCTCTCTACAGTACAGTGCAGTACTACATGTCCTGTACTGCTCTTACATATATTAGTGAGGTGCATACAGTGATTGGAGGTCTAGTAGCCTCTCTACAGTACAGTGCGGTAATACAGGTCCTGTACTGTTCTTACATGTATTAGTGAGGTACATGCAGTGATTGGTGGTCTATAGCGCCTCTCTACTATACAGTGCAGTACTACATGTCCTGTACTGCTCTTACATGTATTAGTGAGGTGCATGCAGTGATTGGTGGTCTATTAGCTCCTCTCTACAGGATAGTGCGGTACTACATGTCCTGTACTGCTCTTACATGTATTAGTGCAGTGCATGCGGTGATTGGCGGTCTAGTAGCGCCTCTCTACAGTACAGTGCGGTAATACAGGTCCTGTACTGTTCTTACATGTATTAGTGAGGTACATGTAGTGATTGGTGGTCTATAGCGCCTCTCTACTATACAGTGCAGTACTACATGTCCTGTACTGCTCTTACATGTATTAGTGAGTTGCATGCAGTGATTGGTGGTCTATTAACTCCTCTCTACAGGATAGTGCGGTACTACATGTCCTGTACTGCTCTTACATGTATTAGTGAGGTGCATGCTGTGATTGGCGGTCTATTAGCTCCTCTCTCCTGTACAGTGCGGTACTACATGTCCTGCTCTGCTCTTCCATGTATTAGTGAGGTTTATGTTGTGATTGGTAATCTATAGCGCCTCTCTACAGTAAAGTGCGATGTTTCATGTCCTGTACTGCTCTTACATGTATTAGTGAGGTGCATGCAGTGATTGGTGGTCTAGCATAAACCTCTCTACAGTACAATGCGGTACTACATGTACTGCTCTTACATGAGCCAAGATGAGCAGCTATTTTAGGCCCCCATAGTGTAGAAACTACATGACCCAAAGAAGATCCTGCCCTTGTCATAGAAAGTGATTTCCAGCTCCCAGTAGCCCTTTCTGATGTTATATGGAAGGAAGCGCTTTATCTGGATTGGTATCTGCTTCATTGTTTTTATCCTCATTTTCCATTATGTTGGGGACATTTTAGGGCTTTGGAACAAATTCCCAGTTTCCATAAAGTCATGGTTCCAACATGTAATGGTCATCCTGGAACCAATTAATATTGTGGGTTGAGGGAATACAATATTTAATTCAAGTGTCCCTCTTTGAGTGTCCAAAACATTGAGTGGTATGGATCTCTACCTATAGGTGGCACTAGAGAAACAGTTTCCCTTCTACTGCAGGAGAGCTACTGTTGTTTGCATACTTTTTTCCCATGGGGCATTGCTTGTAAGACTCCATACAGTGCCGGATCTCCTCAATGATAACCAGTCCCCCCTAGAGCGACCTGTACAAAGAAATAGATAAACGTCTCAAAGTATTAAATGAATAAAATGTGAAGTGATTCACCCTGCAGAGCATAAAGCATCCACTAATGTGATCTGTCATTGCAGCTCCTCGTGTCTGGTATAAGGCCTGTCCGTGCACAAAGAGCACAAACACAACGCTGCCGGGGAAACTTTTGTTTAATAGAAAATTATGCAAATAGTTTAATAACCAGCTAACCAGTGATCTGACATGACAGAAAGAAACCACTAATTAGTTTATGACCTCCTTAAGTGCTTGCTTCAATCAGTAAGTTCCTTGTTATCGACTCTGGAGATGTGATAACAAGAGAGGCACATGTAGTGAATCCTGTACTCGCACAGATAAAAGCTGATTATTATTATAATCTCCCTATAATTAGCGCATCTATCTGTGTTTTATATCCTTGCCACAACGCGCCGGTAAATATTTATCTATTTCTATTTGCACCGAATCTAAATGTGGTCGTTTGCAGGCCAAGTTATGTTTGTTTAGTCACACTTGGGAATGTGCACCATCCATCAACCCCGCAAAGTTCATCTACAAGATTGGGAGTAAATTCGTCTTCAAAAGTATATTCGCTGGTATAGGAGCAAAGGAGAAGTCGCTAAATCAAGGCCGTAAAGTGAATGGCTCCCGTTTTTAAGGGGTTATCCGGCAAAGCAAAAGGTAAAACACGAGAAAGGAATTGTACAAAATGATATGATCTAGTTTCAAGCCAAAAATAAATGTGTTGCAGGGAGAGAAAGAGGAGTTGGTCCAATCCTCCAAATTAAGGGAGACCTGTATGATCGGGACTTTTACCCTTTAACTCCTTTCTTTAGCAGCACAAATTCACCTGCTATACTTACACAAAGGGGCAGATTTATCAAGGCAGTTGCGCCAGAATTCTGGCTCAATTTGCACCAAAAACAGCTTTTCGCCACATTTACTATGAGTTTTAGACAGTTTCGCAAAAAGGGCAATGCACTACGTGGAAATCCCTAAAGAAGCATTTATGCTATCTATCATACATGAAAAAACTTTGAGACTCTCGGTTCACATATTTTGATCAAAAGATGTTTAAGCTGCCCACGACTTTCAACGTGATCTCAAAATGGGCAGTCTATCCTATCTTTAATCTCAATCGAGCCAATCAGGCCTCCCACCGGGTCAACCGACCTCCATTATTCAGAGAGAAAAAATAAAAAACACCCAACCTGCAAGCTGCCCTTCTTATGACAGCCTGTGAGAGTGGGCGGGGACAGAAACCCAAAATGGAAGCACCCCTTCCTTCCCATATAGGTTAAAATCAATGTACACCAAGTATAACGTATGTTTCTGCACACAAAAACATTTCTGAAAAAACGTATGCAAACCTGGGTGCCACTGGCAGGGCTGCGGCACACATGTAATTATACATGTACGCACACAGACCGCCGCGTACATGTGAGGTAAAGATACATGAGAGGTAAAGATAGCATAGGACTGCCCGATTTTGAGATCACGTTGAAAGTCGTGGGCAGCTTAAACATCTTTTGATCAAAATATGTGAACCGTTAGACAGTTTCAGGCACTCCTGCGCCGCGTCCGACACAGGGGGCGTGGCTTCCTAAAAGGGGGCATGGTTTCGTGGGAATGGGGGCCTGGTTCAAATGCGACAATAAAGCGCCAGGATGTGCGACTAATATTCTGGCGTAAAAGTAAGCCAAACTTAAGATGGTGCAAACTGAGGTCTAGACAGTTCTAACCTGCACCAGATGTTATCAACACTATGATAATGTGACGCATTTATAAGACTGTCTAGTCTAAGTTTACACTGTCTAAAAGTAAGACACTTTTGATAAATCTGCCCCAAAGTCTTCAAAGTGCCATACACTAAGGGAGACATGTATGTTCGGGTTTTTCACCCTTTTCTGGCGTACAATGCGCCTAAGTGAGCGGCTACGATGTCTAATGCGTCTAATGAATGTGTTAGGCGCATTGTTCGTAAGACGACACCTTCTAATGCGCCTAACATGAAGGGGTGTTCTGGGGGCGTCACACCACATTAGACACATATATGAATGTGGTTCGGCAAAACTGAGCATTACTGCTCAGACAGGCAGACCTATGTCAATGTGCTCTGCCTAAGTCTGAGGAGTCGACGTGGAGCTAGATTTGCTGTTAGGGGAAAAAATGTCCAATATTTCTCAACTTCCACCAGTACAATAATAAAAAGTGATTTATTCTAATTATCAAACTTAATTTAATAAAAAATGTTATCAGATAAAAATAATATTAAAATATGTAATATCCCGAAAATATTAAAATATCTCCTATAAAATATATTTAAATTTAATAGAATCTAAAACTAATTTTACATGAAATAACCCACGGATGATGTTGTTCAGATTTTACAATTTTTAATTTTTACTACATTAAATTTAAAATGTATTTTTGCTGCTCTCACCCTTTATTCTACATGCAGCAAGAGCCAGCACAGCACAGGTATTGCTGGGATCTGTGGTTCACCAAGCAAGATCAGTACCAGAGTTTCTATTTACTGACATGCTATTCTAATGACTTTGCTTTTATTTCCAGCCCGTCTATAGCCTTTATACATGTTTGGCGCATTACTAATAATAAAGTTCCATAATGCTCCAAACACACAGGCGAGGCGCGATGAACTTTAGAATCTATTTATAATCATACAAAAACCACTTTCATACATCAGGCGCATTATACACTGAAAACGAGACTCGACAATTCACTTCGAAGCGCCTTCCTTCATACATGTCTCCCTAACTCTATAACACTAAAATATCCTCCCAGACATTGAAAGTAGCAATAAAAGTAGTGTCTAGGAGGATGTTTTGGTGTTATTAACTCAAATGGTAAAACAGTTTTGGTTTGCCTGAGTCTTCACTCTTCTTCCAGCAATGTTTTCCAGTACAAATCTCTGCTATGATTATCTATTTTAATCATTTATATATCACTGTAAGGGTAAGTTCACACGACAGATTTGGATGCTGAATTTTCCGCGTCAAAACCTCTTCTTGAAATCAACTTAAAGGGGTTGTCTCACTATGTTGATTCATCTCACCTCAGTTCTGTTTTATTGGTTTCATTTTGAATTCAGGGTTGTGTTTACTGACTTCTACTAGGTTGCAGTAGAAGCCAGGTCTGTAGCTATAGCAACCAGTAATGGCAGCCTATCAGGAGAGATTGAACAGGTCTGTAGCTATAGCGACCAGAGCAGCTGATGCAGCCCATACAAGAGGGGATATCTAGGAATAGGTAGGACACTGTTAATGGACATATATTGCAAAGTGACTTGTTTTTGCAAGATCTTTAATATAAAAAGCAGCAATCCCTGTAGTGAGACAACCTCTTTAAGCCACCATGATATATTTGACACATCCTTTGACTGTCAGCTTTATCTTGGAATAGATAGGAATAATATATCTGCCCCATGTACTTTCAAGTGCATCGATCTGCTCTGAGCCTTTTCTTAATAAATCCTCTGCATAGAGTTAAGTAAAATAAGTCTGTCTGTCTGCCGGACCGCTAGTGGGAGTTTTCGAGCTTGTGGCATATTACAGGCAGTCACCGTGTTACGAACAGGATATGGACTGTGGGTTTGTTCTTAAAGGGGTTTTGTCACGATGTAATGTTGACGTGGGAATCTCCAAAATGGGTATTTAATCACTTTTCTAAATATATGTGATTACAAAAAGTGAAGTCTGAGAGAGCTACAGGCTGTCTTACCTGCCCTTAGTTACTTAAAAGCTTCTATTAGATACGCCCTGACAAGAGCTGCTGGCCGGGCTTGCGCAGAGAACACTTCTTATCTGATGAGAGGGAGCTGAAGAAACTTTCAAGGCACCGGGTAGAAATATGTTGTGTTTTGTATACAGAATCCACTAGTTGTAGTGTGTTTAATCTGAGTAGATCCTGTTTATCTGATGACAGGAACATGAAGAAGCTTTCAAGTGCTGTGGAGAAAAAGGTGTTGTTTTTGTATACAGAATCCACTAGTTGTGTTTGATTATTTGAAGTGAACATTTCACACGATCCCTTATGCATGGCTCTGTGCTCTGGCTGTGTTCTCTCTCTTGCTCAGCGTGGCTTGTTTACATTTGATTCTTAGCGTAAGGCACGTCCGGGCCCAAAACCCCTTTAAGTTTTTTTTGTGTGTAAGTGGGGAACAGGATTTTCTTTTAAATATAACCCCGCACAAAAGATTTTTTTTTTTTAGTTTTGGTTTAGGGGCGGGGAAAAGGGGGTTTTACATTTTTTTTTTGCGTCTGGGGCCCCTTTTAAAGGGAAGATTTCACCTCATGTGTGCGGGCGGCAGCTGGAATTTGGTCTTTTCCTTAGCTACTATTGCTGGGGGAATTTACAAGTGCCCGGCCTTTCCCCAAAAGTCCCCGTTTTTTTTAAAATAGGGGACAGAGGGAAATTTCAGAACGGTTTTTTTAAGTGGGGGGGGGACTCCCTTTGAAACATTATTCCCAGCTCTCCGCTACGTCTTTTTTTTAAAACTTGTTTTATCCTTTAAATGTTAGCAAAAGTTTTTTTTTTATTTCTTTTCCCAAATTCCCCTTTAAATTTTTTCCTCATTTGTTGTGCCCTGTTACCCTTTGGGTTGGGTTTGTCATTGCTAGGGGATGAGGGGTTTTTGGGTTTGACTATGGGTCATCGGGTGATTTGTATATGGGCAAATTATCAAGACGATTTCCGAATTTCGAAAATTTAGATTGAGGGCCAAAGGGCCCCAAAAAAGGGCTATGGGAGGGGGAAAACACCTTCATTTTTCCCCCAACACAAAAAAAAAGGGCCTGGAAAAGCTGAAATTAACTTTCCAAAAACATTTCAATGGATATTTTGCTACACCCTTTAGGCAAACACATTTAAAAGGTTTTTAAAAAAAAGTCACGGGAAAAAAGTCAAAGCCCAAATTCTTTTCCCCCTGTCTTGTACCCCCCGCATGATTTTTAAAACCTGCATCACCCACAAATTTAAAAAGTGCCAGAAGGCAGTACCCTTGATTTGAACCATCTTGAAAACTTGAAAGGGGACTTTGAATATCCCTGCCCGGGAAAACGAAAGGCAGGGACCCCCAAACCCTTTCCCCATGACCACCCTTTAAAAAGGGCCCGGGGAAAAAAGGATTTTCTTTTTGAACCACCTTTTTTAGTTTCTCGGTTTTTGGGGAAATCCCTGTTCTGTCCCAAACAGTATGACCTTTAAAAACCCTTTTCCCCCCCCCCAGTTTAAAAAAGTCCCGGGAAAAAAGGGGAGTCTTTTTGAACCCCATTTTAGTTGAACTGGCTTTGGGATTTAAAACCCCGCCCTTGGGCCACAAATGAGCCCCATTTTAATTTCAAAAATCAGTCCCACACTAAAACAAAGTGAAACTTCATGGTATATAAGAATATTGGAAATGCATTACGCAAAGGGGAAAATTTGAAAAACCTGGGACTCTTGGGTTTACATTTTTTGACCCAAAAAATTGTATTAAGCTCACCCCCCAAATTTGCGTCAAGGGGATCCCAAAAACAGGTGGGGTCCCTAACCACAAACATTTTACCTCTAGGAGTGTTCAGACTTAACTTCTCAGGGAGTGGCAGGAATTGAATTGAACTACCTGCACTGGTTTAAAAGAGGCCGGCAGGGGGGTGCAGCAAGCCAATGAGTTTGCCATTTCAAAAATAGACTAAAAAAAGTTAATTAGGCTGTGCCCCTTAAAAAATATTTTTTTGGAAAAAGGGAAGATGGGTTTGCACATGAAAGGAAAGGGCATACATCTTTTTAAAAAAAATTCCCGTGGAACACTAAAAACTAAGTAAAAAATCAGGAAGGGGGCAATGAAAAATTATTTTAGAGGGTGCAACCCCAAATTAATTTTTGGGTAGTATATTTGGGAAATGGCAATCTTTTTTGCTTCCCTCCCACTCTGCCCCCCTTTTTTTTAAACCTTTTGCGGGATATTTCCCCAATTGAAAGGGTTCCCTATCACCCCCTGAAAAGGTGGGAGTCTGAACGGATTCCTAGTGGGGGTAACATGTTTAGTGGTTAGGGATCCCCCTGTACTGGGACCCCCTGACGCTATTGGGAGGTGGTTAAATTTACAATCTTTGATAAAAAAATTTTTAAAATTTTAAGATTTCCCGGGTTTTTTTTCATTTTTTCCCTTACCCGTAAGCTTTTTCCAATATTCTTATAAACCTTGATGTTTCACTTATTTTTTTGGGGTCCCACTGTTTTTTGGGATTTAGATGTATGTATTGCATTTTAAAGTGTGCCCTATGCTTAAGTTTTTAAAAAATTTTTTTTTTGATGTGCACACCCTAATTAGCTTTTACAGCATGGCCCAAAACCTGCATGCCCCCCAGATTTAAAAAAGTTGGCCGAAAAAAGGGAAAGTCTTTGAACCCCCTTTTTTAGTTGAACGGGTTTTTGGGATTTAAAACCTGCCGGGGCCAAACAGAAATGACCCCCAAACCTCCCTTTGACCCCATTTTTAAAAAAATTGCAAAAAAAAGGATTTCTTTCAAACCCCCATTTTATTTGGGAAGGGGACATGGATATATTTTGTCCTGTTACCGCAGAATGCCTTTAAAACCCTACTGATCCACGATAAAAAATTTGCCACAAAAAGGGAGTTTTTTAAACCCCCCTTTTTTTAGTTTCCGGACATTGAATTCCCTGTCCTGGGCCACAGCAAAAAAACCCCCAAAAACTGATGCCCCCCAATTTAAAATGTCCCGGGGAAAAAGGGAGTCTTTAAAACCACCTTTTTAGTTTCATTTGGAATTGATTTATACCTGTCCTGGGCCCCGCAGTTTGCCCTTTAAAAACCTGTCTGACCCAAAGATTAAAAAGTCCCCGGAAAAAGGGGTCTTTCAACCCCCAAATTTTTTTTAAATGGCCCATTAAAACTATACCTGCCCCCTGGACCGCAGTATGCCCATTAAACCCTGTTAAACCCCCAGTTTTTAAAAAGTCCCCGGGAAAAGAAGTCTTTAAAACCACCTTTTTTGTTTCACTGGACATTGACTTTCCCTTGCCCGGGCCCTTTGCATGCCCCCCAAAACCTGTTGACCCACAGATCCCCAAATTTGGCACTATGTTTTATTTTTTTACAGTGACTGTCTTTTAGTTTTATTTTTGGTAACTGACTTTTTTTTTAAACAAAATTTTATTTGGGGAAAGTTTTTTTTTATGTTTTCCCTTTAATTATTTTTGGGCTTTTTCTTCAAGTTTTGATAACATACAACTAAAACCCCTCCCTCCCAGTTTTTAAAGGTTTTTTTTCCCCGGGTTTTAGATGGGGTTAATTCGTCCGCACCCCCCCCCCAAAATAAGTAAAAAAAAAATTTACCTTAAATCACCCCCAAAAACTTTTCTTAGTTGAAAAGGGCCCTTTTTTCCTCCGGGTTTCCTGAGGGGGTTTCAGCCAATAATTTAAGGGTTTTTATTTTTACTCCAAATCCTTTTCAGTGTTTTGGGGACAGTCCCCCTGGAGATAAAAAGGATGCGACCCCAAAAATGCCCTCCACCCCCCCGAAAAAATTTTAAAGCCTCAAATTTTTGCAATTTGTGCCCAAGCCCGGGACCCCTTTTTGACACCCCTTTAAACCTCACAAAAATCACCTTTTTCAAAATCTATTTTTTGAGAAAAAAAATTTGAAGCTCTCTGATTCCCCCTAAGGGGAGACCCCAGGGGTTTTGCCGTCGGGCCATCTGTTAAACGGGGGGTTCCAAAGTTTTGCCAGATTTTACAGTGGGGGCGGTGGGAAGCCCGGGCCCAAAGCGTCTGTATCAAATTAACAGGGAAAAGGTTCAGCAGCCGGGCCGGAGTTACAGGGGGGGTGTGGTGAGACCCCAAAGGCTGGGTTTTCTGTCATCTTTAACTTGCAGGTTCAGCGCCAGGGGCCGGGGAGTTACGGGGGGTGGGGGGTGAGACCCCGGGCCCTGGCGTCCAAATCTTTTAAACCCACGCAGGTTTAAAAATTTGCCCTTTTGATGCAAGCAACAAAAAACAGTCGTGTGAAGAAAGGAGGGGGGGCCGGAAGCGGAAGTGTGGGGTTTAGACCTCCACCCTTTCCCTAAAATTTACACGGGTCAAGACCGGGGGGTTTGCGCTTCCCCCTCCGTAATGTTGGGGGCCCAAATTGAGTTTTAAATTGGGAAAAATACGGGTTGGGAAAAAAAGCCCTGTTACACCCAGGGCCCTTTTTTTTTGGCATTCTTTTTCTCATTTTACTAAAGTGCTGGATAAAATTTTTCTTGTACTTTGTTTTTCTGTCCGTGCTCCATACTCCATTTTCCCCTTGAAAACCAAACATTGGTAAAGTTTTCCTTATACCCCCCTTGTACAATTCAGGGGATTTTTTTTTCCCCAGCATTTTGTACAGCAAGTTTTTTAGTATTTTAAATTTTTAGAAAAACAATTTTTAAAATAGGAGGGAACCCCACCATTCTTTTTTTCCTTTTTTAATTGTATTAAATGGGTTTTTTCAATAAGGGTTTTGTTTAGCTATGTTAAAAAAATCTTCCAAAAAAAAAATTTCTTTTTTGCAATATGTGTCCGTTTTAACATTTTCCCTACCTTTCCTGTTTCTGACAGCCCCCCATCACCCTTGGCCACTTTTCCTTTTGTTTTGTGAAAAAACCTAGGTCTGTTTTGGAATCCCCCTTTTTTACAATAGGCCCTGTAGTCTAGCGGCATTTTCCAGCAAAATCCCCCCCAAAAAAATTAGAGAAAAAATGACCCTTTGAGCCATTTTTGACAATTTGTGAAAAAACAAATTTTCTGTTAAAAAAACAAAATTTTTTTAAAATTAGGACCTGTATTTAATAGCTACATGTCACAGAAAAAAATGCCCCCAAAAATTCAAAAACATGACCCTTGAGTTATTTTTTGCCCAAATTGTGAAGAAAAAAATTGTGGGTTTTAGAAAAAAATTTTTTTTTAAATATGGCCTTTTTTTTGGGGGTATTGCTCCCATTTCAAAGCAAAAAAAAAGGGATTCTCAACCACTTTTAAAAAATTGTGGGGGAGAAAAAGCCCTTAAAAGCCACATTTCTGTTCCAAAAGGACCAGTTTTTTTTTTTTATCCCCCAGAAAACATGCCCCCAAAAAATTAAAAAATATGACTTCTCACCCAAACTTTTAAAAAATTTGTGGGGGGGAAATGCCCCCTTAAAAGAAATTTTTTCTTTTTCCAAAGGACCTTTAAATTATAGTGACCTAAAAAAAAACCAAATTGACAATCCCGGAAAAACTTTAAAGTTTAAAGTGGGGTAAAAAAATTCCGGTGGTCTAAAACCCTTTTGCTGTCTTTTACATTTCCTCCACAGAAAAAACCAGCAAAATAAAACTGTTGGGAACCGAGAAAAAAAATTTGCGAAAGAATTTGATCATTTTAAAAAAAGTTTTCAAGAGGACCATTTTTTTTTGAAGAGGAATGTGAAGTGGGCCCCTTTCCAATAATCGGGGGACCTCGGCAATTGGGGCCCACAACATCATCAGGACCCTTGCCTGATTCATTTTGTGAAAGTAAAAACCGACCCACATTATCTGGGGAAAAACCCGGGAAATGCGTTTGCCCTGTAATGACTCCCCCAGCTGTGCTGAAGGTCCCCCCTCAGGATGTGCTGGCTGGGGGGGGAAAAACCCCTTTTGGGGGGGGGGCCCCCCCCTTCCTTTTTTAAAAGGTTTTTCCCCCCCAAAAAAAAAAAAATTTTAAAAAAGGGGGGCCCCCCAAAATTTTAAAAGGTTTTTGTGTTGGTTTGGGGTTTCCCGCTTTTTGGGTTTTTTAAAAGGGGGGAAAAAAAAAGGGGGGGGGGCCCCCCTTGGCCCGGGGCCCCCCCCCTTTTGGGGGGCCCCCCTTTTTTTTGGTTTTTCCCCTTTTTTTAAAAGGGAAAAAAAGGGGGGAAAAAAAAGGGCCCTTTTCCCCTTTAAAATTTTTTTTTTTTGTTGGTTTTTTTTGGGGGGGGGGGTTTTTTTTTTCCCCCGGGGTTTTTTCCCCCCCCCGGTTTATTTTGGGGGAAAAAAAAAGGGGGGGGGGTGGAGCCTTAAACCCCCCAAAAAATTTCCCCCCTTTTCCCCCAACCCCTTTTCCCCCCCTTTCCCCCCCCCAAACCCCCCCCCTTTTTTTAAACCCCTCCCTTTTTTCCCCCCCCCTTTTTTTTCCCCCAAAAAAACACCCGGGGTTTCCCCCCCAAAAAAAAGGGGGCCCCCCCCCAAAAAAACCCCCGGGGGTTTAATTAAAAAAAAAAGGGGCCCCCTTTTTTTTCCCCCCCCCCCTTTTTTGTTTTTCTTCCCCCCCCTTTTTTTGGGGGGGGGCCCCCCGGGTTTTTTTTTTTTTTGGGAAAATTTTTTTTTCCAAATTTTCCCCCGGGGCCCAAACCCCAAAAACCCCCGGGGGCCCAAAAAGGGAAACCCCCAAAGGGGGTTTCTTTTGGGGGGAAAAAAAGGGGGGGGGGTGGTTTCCCGGGGGGAAAAAAACCGGGGGGGCTTTCCCCCCCCCCGGGGGGGGCCCCCCCCCGGGGGGGTCCCAACGGCCCTTTGGGGGGCCCCCCGGGGGGTTTTGGGTTTTTTTTAAAAAACTAATTGGGACCGGCAAAGGGCGGGGGGGCCCCCCTCCGGGGGGGGGGGGGGGGGGGGGTTTTTTTTAAAACCTTAAGGGGGGGGGGTTTTTTGGGGAAAAAAAAACCCCCCCCTTTTAAAAAAGGTTGGAAAAAATTTTTTTTTCCCCCCCCCTTTTTTGGGGGTTAAAAGGGGGGGGGGGGCGGGGTGGCCCCCCGGGGGGGGGGGGGCCCAAAAAAAGGGGGGGGCCCCCCCGAAATTTGGGGGACCGGGGGAAAAAAACCCCCCTTTCCCCCCAAAAAAAGGGGGGGGGGGGGGGGAAAACCCAGGGGAAAAAAACCCAAATTTTGGCCCGGGGGGGCGAAAGGGGGGGGGCCGGGGGCAAAATTAAAAAAAGGGGGGGGGTGGGGGGGGGAAAAAAAAGGGGGGGGGTTTTTGGGGAAAAAGGGGGGGTTTTTTTTTTTGGGGGGGGGGGGGGGCCCCGTTGGTTTTTTGGGGGGGGTTTTTTTTTGGGGGGGGGGGGAAAATTTTTTTTTCCCCCTTTTTTTTGGGGGGGGTTTTTTAAAAAAAAAGGGGGGGGGGGGTTTTGGGCGGGGGGGGGTTTTTAAAACCCGGGGGAAAGGTTTGGGGGGGGGGGCGATTTCCCCGGGGGTTTATTTTGGGGGGTGGGAAAGGGGGGGGGCCCCGGGGGGGGGGGGGGGGAAAGGGGGCCCCCCCCTTTTTTTTTTTTTTTTTCAACCCCCCTTTTTTGGGGTTTTTGGGGAAAAACCCGGGGGGAAAAAGGGGCCGGGGAAACCCGGGGGGTTTTTTTGGGGTTTTAAAAACCCCGGGGGGGGCTTGGGGGGGGAAAAAAAAGGGGGGGGGGGGGCCCCCGGGGGGGGCCCCCGGGGGGAAAAAAACCCCCCCCCCCCCCCTTTTTTTTAAAAAACCCCCCCCCCTTTTTTTCCCCCCCCCCGGGGGGGGGGGGGGGGGCCAAAAGGGAAAACCCCCCCAAAAAAAAAAGGTGACCCCCTGGGGGGAAAGGGGGGCCTTTTTTTGGGAAAAAAAGGGGTTTCCCCCCTTTTTTTTTTGGGGGGGAAAAAACCCTTTGGGGGTCCCCCCGGGGGGGGAAAAATTTTTCCCCCCCCCCGGGGGAAAAAAAAACCCTTTTTCCCCCAACCCCCCCCAAAGGGCTTCCCTTTTTGGGGGGGGGGGAATTTTGGGTTTTTTTTTAAAAATTTTAAACAAAAATTTTGGGCCTTTTGGGGGGGGGGGGAAAAAGGGGGGAAAAAAAAAGGAAAAAGGGGGGTTTTTTTTAAAAAAGGGGGGGGGGGCGGTGAAACCCCCCCGGGGGGGGGGGTGGGGGGGGGGGAAAAGGGGGGGGTTTTGGGGGTTTTTTTTTTAAACCCCCCCCTTTTTTTTTTTCCCAAAAAAAAAAAAGGGGGGGGAAATTTTTTTTTTTTGGGGGACAAAAAAAACCCTTTTTTTGGGGGGGGGGGGGAAAAAAGGGGGGGGGGGGGGAAAAAGGGGGTGGGCCCCCGGGGGAAAAAAAAATAAAAAGGGGGGGGGAAAAAAGGAAAAATTTTTTGGGGGGTTTTTTTTTGGGGGGGTTCACCGGGGGGGTTTTTTTTTTTTTGGTTTTTTAAAAATTTGGGGGGGGGGGGGTTTTTTTTTTTGGAAATTTTTTTTTTTCCCCCCCTTTTTTGTTAAAAGGGGAAAATTTTTTTTTTTTAAAAATTTAAAAACCCCCCTCCCGGGGAAAAAAAGGGGGGGGTTTTTCTGGGGGGTTTTTTGGGGTTTTTGGGGGGGCTTTAAAAAAAATTTTTTTTCCGGGGCCCCGGGGGGGGCCCCCCCAAAAAAATTTTTTGGTTTGGGGGAAAAAAATTTTTTTGGCCCCCTTTCCCCCCCCCCCCCCCGGGGGCCAAATTTTCCAAACCCCCCTTTTTTTTGGGGGGGGGGGAAAAAAACCCCCCTTTTTTTTTAAAAAAAAGGGGGGGGAAACCCCCCCCAAAAAAAAAAAAAACCCCCCCCGGGTTTTTAAAAAGGGGGGGGGGGCCCCAAAAAAGGGGGGGGAAAAGGGGGTTTTTAAACCCCCCCCCCTTTGGGGGGAAAAAAAGGGGGGTTTTTGGGGGAAAAAACCGGGGGTTTTTAAAAACCCTTTTTTTTTGGGGGGGGGGGGGGGGGGCCCCCCTCCCCCCCACCCGGGGGGGGGGGCCCGGGGGGGCCCCCCGGGGGGGGGGCCCCCCCCGGGGGGGGGGGGGGGGGGGGGGGGGGGGGGCCTTTTTGGGGGGGGGGGCATATGTGGGTAGGGGGGGGGGGGTTGGGGGGGGGGTGGGGAAAAAAAGGGGGGGGGGCGCCGGGGGGGGACCGGGGGGGGGCCCCCCGGGGGGGGGTGGCGGCGGGGGAAAACCCCCCCTTTTAAAAAAAAGGGGGGGGCCGGGGGGGGGAAAAGGGGGGGGGGGAATGGGGGGGGGGGGGGGGAAAAAAAAAACCCCCCGGGGGGGGGGGGCCCCGGGGGGAAAAGGGGGGGGGGTTTTTGGGAAAAACCCCCCCCGGGGGGGGGGGGGGGGGGGGGGGGGGGGGTTGTTGGGGGGGGGTTTTTTGGGGGGGGGTTTTTTGGGGGGGGGGTTTTTGGGGGGGGGCGGGGGGGGGGCCCCGGGGGGCCGGGGGGGGGGGGAAAAAAAAAGGGGGGGGGGGGGGTTTTGGGGGGATTTTCCCCCGGGGGGGGGCCGGGGGGGGAAAATTTTTTGGGGGGGGGAAAAGGGGGGGGGGGGCCAAAAAAAAACCCCCCCCAAAAAAAAAAAAGGGGGGGGGGCCCCCCCGGGGGGGGCGGGGGGGAAAAAGGGGGGGGGGGGGGGGGGGGGAAAAAGGGGGGGGGGGGGAAAAAAAAAAACGGGGGCGGGGGGAAAAGGGGGGGGCGGGGGCCCGGGGTGGGGGGGGGGGGGCCCCCCCCCCCCCCCGGGTTCCCCGGGGGGGGGGGGGGTTTTTAAAACCCCAAAACCCGGGGGGGGGGGCCCCCTTTGGGGGGCGGGGGGGGGGGGGGGGGGGAAAAAAAGGGGGGCGGCCGGGGGGGAGGGGGGGGGGGGGGGGGGGGAAACCGGGGGGGGGGGGGGGGGGCCGGGGGCCCCCCCCCCGGGGCCCGGGGCCCCCCCCTTTTTTTGGGGGGGGCGCGCCGGGGGGGGGGGGCCCCCGGGGGGGGGGGGGGGGGGGTTTGGGGGGGGGTTTAACCCGGGGGGGGGAAAAACCCCCGGGGGGGGGGCCCGGGGGGGGGGGGAAAATTGGGGGAAACCCCCCAAAACCCGGGGGTTGGGGGGGGCGGGGAAAAAAAGGGGGGGCTTGGGGGGGGGGGGGGGGGGGGGGGGGAAAGGGGGGGGGGGGGGGGGGGGGGGGGGTTTTTCCCCCCAAAAAAAACCCTTTTTTGGGGGGTTTGGGGGGGAAACGGGGGGGGGAAAAAAGGGGGGGGGGGGGGGGGGGGGGGAAAAGGGGGGCGGGGGCCAAAAGGGGGGGGCGGGGGCCCCCCCGGGGGGGGGGGGCCCCCCGGGGGGGTCGGGGGGGGGGGGGGGCCCCCAAAAAAAACCCCCCCGGGGGGCCCCCCCCCCGGGGGGGGGGAAAAGGGGGGGGGGGGGGGCCCCCCCCCCCCCCGCTTCCCCTGACTTTTACGTGGTAGATGCTCCTTTAAAATTCTCAGCCTAACTACCTAAAATCTGGAAATCTCTGATCTAACTAAGTTCTAAGGATCACAGCTAAAAGTAGAGGTTTCTCTGTGAACAAATAGAATAATTTCGCTGAGCTGTTTGCACAGAGGCAGAGCGCACGTCCTACTGCTATGAGGACACACACTGATCATGAACAGGAAGGGCTGCTCTATGTAAAACGAGGTCATGTGATTTTTCCAGCCAATCGCAACCATACACATCCCAGTCATGACGTCGCACAAACATCTCACCCTGCTCTATCCTGTAAGCTGATTTGCTGGCCGCCAAAATGACAGGAAGCGCGACGAAAATGGCGCGAGATTAATAGATTATGAACAGATTTTAACCTAAATTATCGCATGATAATGATAAAAAATCCGATCAACGTAAATACCGTGCCGATATCAACTTTGTCGATAATAATCGCTCAACACTAGTCACTGCAAAATGTACCTATGTCCAGTCCCAGTCAGTGCTGACGCTATCAACATCTATAAGCAGAAATGTGCTCTGCTTGATGTGAGCAGATTACCAGCTTTCTGGATAAAATCTAGTTAATTGCTTTCACGTGGCTATTTTTTCCCACATGAAGAACCACAGGACCAGTTAATGTGGACTCTCACTACGAAAGGTCCAATTTATCTTTCATTGTTCTTATCCAAATAGAGGAACAGACGTCAGAAGAGAAAAACAGCCTTAATTCCTTCCCTTTGATTTTTTTCCATTGATCTCTTCTGGGATCCATTCCAATTCCAAATGGAAGAGCGAATGATCCTTTCCGAGGCTTGCATTGAATGTACACACCGTAGCCGCGGCTCGAAATTAATTATCAGACTTTTGGACCATTTATCAACACCACCAACAACACATTTCGCTTTTCCTGACCCTTCCCCATATGTCTCCGGTTCTCATTTAATAGAATGAGAATAAGAAGGACACACTCTTAAATTAACAAGGGAGGTGGATAAGAAAAGTAGTAGATGCTTGGAACAAACTTCCAGCATATGTAAGTGGAAAATCAACAAGAGGTGACTCTGACCTGGGATAAAGATAGATCTATCCAATAATAAACAGGAAATAATGTGAAAAAATAGATAGATAGATAGATAGATGGATAGATGGATAGAACTACAGATAGATAGATAGAACTACAGACAGACAGGCAGATAGATAGATAGATAGATAGATAGATAGATAGAACTACAGACAGACAGACAGACAGACAGACAGACAGATAGATAGATAGATAGATAGATAGATAGATAGATAGATAGATAGATAGATAGAAAATAGAGTTATATAGATATATATTGTCGATAGATAAATAAATTTACTGAAGGATGGATAGAATGAATGATGGATAGATTGATAGCTATTAAATAGACAATGGATAGATAGAAAGGTAGATAGACAAATGGATTAAAGAATTGATGAATGGAAAGACAGACACACAGACACAGACAGACAGATAGATAGATAGATAGATAGATAGATAGATAGATAGATATGAGATAGATAGATGTATACTGTAGATAGATAAATAGATTTACTGAAGGATGGATAGAAGGAAGGATGGATGGATAGATTGATAGCTATTAAATAGACAATGGATAGATAGAAAGGTAGATCGACAAATGGATGAAAGAAAGATGGATGAATGGATGAATGGAAAGACAGATAGATAGATAGATAGATAGATAGATAGAATGGATGTGAGAGAGAGATAAATAGATAGATGAATATAAGAGAGATAAATAGATAAACAGAAGTATGGATAGAAGAAAGAATGGATGGATTGATAGCTATTAAATAGAGAATGGATAGACAGGCAGACAGACAGACAGACAGATAGATAGATAGATAGATAGATAGATAGATAGATAGAAAATAGAGATATATAGATATACTGTCGATAGATAAATAGATTTACTGAAGGATGGATAGAAGGCAGAAAGGATGGATAGATTGATAGCTATTAAATAGACAATGGATAGATAGAAAGGTAGATAGACAAATGGATGGATGAATGGAAAGACAGATAGATAGATAGATAGATAGATAGATAGATAGATAGATAGATAGATAGATAGAAAATAGAGATATATAGATATACTGTCGATAGATAAATAGATTTACTGAAGGATTGATAGAAGGAAGGAAGGATGGATAGATTGATAGATATTAAATAGACAATGGATAGATAGAAAGGTAGATAGACAAATGGATGGATGAATGGAAAGACAGATAGATAGATAGATAGATAGATAGATAGATAGATAGATAGATAGATAGATAGATGAGAGTGAGTGAAACATAGATACACAGAAGTATGGAAGAAAGGAAGGATAGCAATTATATAGACAATAAATAGATTGATTGATAGATAGATAGATAGATAGATAGATAGATATGAGAGTGAGTGATAAATAGATGCACAGAAGGATGAGTGGAAGGATGGATGGATGGAATGATAGCTATTACATAGACAATGGGTTATCTATGAGATATGTATGGATATCTATGGATATGAGATAGATAGATAGACAGATAGATATGAGATAGATAGATAGATGTATACTGTAGATAGATAAATAGATTTACTGAAGGATGGATAGAAGGAAGGAAGGATGGATAGATTGATAGCTATTAAATAGACAATGGATAGATAGAAAGGTAGATCGACAAATGGATGAAAGAATGGATGAATGGAAAGACAGACAGACAGATAGATAGATAGATAGATAGATAGATAGATAGATAGATAGATAGATAGAATGGATATGAGAGAGAGATAGATAGATGGATATGAGAGAGATAAATAGATACACAGAAGTATGGATAGAAGAAAGAATGGATGGATTGATAGCTATTAAATAGAGAATGGTAGACAGACAGGACAGATAGATAAGGTAGTAGATTTAGATAGATAGATAGATAGATAGATAGAGATATATAGATATACTTACGATAAATAAATGGAATTACTGAAGATGGATAGAAGGAAGGAAGGATGGATAGATTGATAGCAAATTAAATAGACAATGGATAGATAGAAAGGTAGATCGAAAAAATGGAGGGAAAGAATGGATGAATGGAAAGAAAGACAGATAGATAGATAGATAGATAGATAGATAGATAGAATGGATATGAGAGAGAGATAGATAGATGGATATTAGAGAGATAAATAGATACACAGAAGTATGGATAGAAGAAAGAATGGATGGATTGATAGCTATTAAATAGAAAATTGGATAGACAGACAGACAGATGGGATAGATAGTTTAAGATAGATAGATAGATAGATAGATAGATAGAAAATAGAGATATATAGATATACTGTCGATAGATAAATAGATTTACTGAAGGATGGATAGAAGGAAGGAAGGATGGATAGATTGATAGCTATTAAATAGACAATGGATAGATAGAAAGGTAGATATACAAATGGATGAAAGAATGGATGAATGGAAAGACAGACAGATAGATAGATAGATAGATAGATAGATAGATAGATAGATAGATAGATAGATAGAATGGATATGAGAGAGATAAATAGATACACATAAGTATGGATAGAAGAAAGAATGGATGGATTGATAGCTATTAAATACTATTAAATAGAGAATGGATAGACAGACAGACAGACAGATAGATAGATAGATAGATAGATAGATAGATAGATAGATAGATAGATAGATAGATAGAAAGAAAATAGAGATATATAGATATACTGTCGATAGATAAATAGATTTACTGAAGGATGGATAGAAGGAAGGAAGGATGGATAGATTGATAGCTATTTAATAGACAATGGATATATAGAAAGGTAGATAGACAAATGGATGAAAGAATGGATGGATGAATGGAAAGATAGATATATAGATAGATAGATAGATAGATAGATAGATAGATAGATAGATATGGGATAGATAGATAGATAGATAGAGAGATAGATAGAGAGATAGAAAATAGAGATATATAGATATACTGTCGATAGATAAATAGATTTACTGAAGGATGGATAGAAGGAAGGAAGGATGGATAGATTGATAGCTATTAAATAGACAATGGATAGATAGAAAGGTAGATAGACAAATGGATGAAAGAATGGATGGATGAATGGAAAGACAGATAGATAGATAGATAGATAGATAGATAGATAGATAGATAGATAGATGTATACTGTAGATAGATAAATAGATTTACTGAAGGATGGATAGAAGGATGGATGGATGGATGGATGGATGGATAGATTGATAGCTATTAAATAGACAATGGAGAGATAGAAAGGTAGATCGACAAATGGATGAAAGAATGGATGAATGGAAAGACAGAAAGATAGATAGATAGATAGATAGAATGGATATGAGAGAGATAAATAGATAGATGGATATAAGAGAGATAAATAGATACACAGAAGTATGGATAGAAGAAAGAATGGATGGATTGATAGCTATTAAATAGAGAATGGATAGACAGACAGATAGATAGATAGATAGATAGAAAGAAAATAGAGATATATAGATATACTGTCGATAGATAAATAGATTTACTGAAGGATGGATAGAAGGAAGGAAGGATGGATAGATTGATAGCTATTAAATAGACAATGGATAGATAGAAAGGTAGATAGACAAATGGATGAAAGAATGGATGGATGAATGAATGGAAAGATAGATAGATAGATAGATAGATAGATAGATAGATAGATAGATAGATAGATAGATAGATATGAGAGTGAGTGATAAATAGATGGACAGAAGGATGAGTGGAAGGATGGATGGATGGAATGATAGCTATTACATAGACAATGGGTTATCTATGAGATATGTATGGATATCTATGGATATGAGATAGATAGATAGATAGATAGATAGATAGATAGATAGATAGATAGATAGATAGATATGAGATAGATAGATATGAGATAGATAGATAGATAGATAGATTAGATATGAGATAGATAGATAGATATGAGATAGATAGATATGAGATAGATAGATGTATACTGTAGATAGATAAATAGATTTACTGAAGGATGGATAGAAGGAAGGATGGATAGATTGATAGCTATTAAATAGACAATGGATAGATAGAAAGGTAGATAGACAAATGGATGAAAGAATGGATGGATGGATGAATGGAAAGGCAGACAGATAGATAGATAGATAGATAGATAGATAGATAGATAGAGATATGAGAGAGAGTAATACATAGATACATATAAGGAAGGAAGGAAATATAGCTATTATATAGACAATGGACAGACAGACAGACAGACAGACAGACAGACAGACAGATAGATTGATAGAGAGATAGATAGGTAGATAGATAGATAGATAGATAGATATGAGAGTGAGTGATAAATAGATACACAGAACGATGAGTGGAAGGATGGATGGATTGATAGCTATTAGACAGACAATGGGTAGATAGATAGATAGATAGATAGATAGATAGATAGATATGAGCTAGATAGATAGATAGATAGATATGAGATATATAGATAGATAGATAGATAGATAGATAGATAGATGCATAGATAATGTAGATAGATAGATAGATAGATAGATATGGATGGACAGACAGACAGACAGATAGATAGATAGATAGATAGATAGATAGATAGATAGATAGATAGATAGATAGATAGATATGGATGGACAGACAGACAGATAGATAGATAGATAGATAGATAGATAGATAGATATGAGATATATAGATAGATAGATAGATAGATAGATAGATAGATAGATGCCGTGAGCCTGAAAATGGATCAGCTCATTATAGTTCTTTCTGCACTGACGCTTTCTACAGACACAATGCATAGAGTGACATTCTATTAGGGTGATGTTACATTTCAGAAGATTAAATTAAAGTAGTCACCTTTTAAAGAGAGCAATGCACCAAGCTATGTTCCTGTTAAGTAGAAGTGAGAAAAATCCACGGTCTGCTCCATGTTAATAATAGGATGAAACCAGTATGTAATTGCCTTTATGTTGTTTTCGTGTGTAGGGATTAAAAGAGCTCTATACCTGCACGACACATTGACTTAATAATGTGCACACGGTGCTGCATGTCAATGATGGATGGTGTGATAGGGTTTTATATGACAGATAAGAACTTATTGGTACAGTTCTCAAATATAATTTTTTTCCTCCGAGGTCCAGGAGTTTAAAGTGCTTCTCCACCTTTAATCATAATGTTGTTTTTAAAAGGGCTCACGGAGTGATTTTTTCAATAACAATAAATTACAGATACTAGTGTTGTAATAAAATAATAAAGCACATACTCACCTTAGTACTTACGCCTGTTCCAGCACTGACGCTGCAGGCAGTCTCCCCGGTTCTTCCAGCTCCCAGTGGTCAGTGGTCCCCTGCCAATACCTGACATCACCATTTAGGAGTGAACAGTGATGTCAGGCAGTGCTATATACCTGTCATAGCCAATCAGTGGCTATAGCGCTCACAAACTGACTTCTTATAGCCAGTGAAGACAGAAGAACCAGGGAGACCACCAGCAGTGTCACCATACGATGGTGAGCGGCAGGGTAAATATGAGGGTTTAAGTCCAATGTCTTGTGCTGATTCACTGATAACATCATATATATAGATATCAGAGTTCAGTTACATATACATTGTGGGGATAAGCGTCAGCATCAGTTAGCAACTGTGGCTTTCACAGAGAGAGACAGTGACCCAAAGCTTAAGGCCATGTTCACGCGGCGGATTTGGCCACGGGTTTCGGCGCGGATGCCGCGGCCAAAACCTCGTCCAAATCGCACCCCAAACGTCCCTAGTTCATTACATGGTTTCCTATGGGAAACCGCGTTGCTATTCACACAGCACGGTTTTGGCCGTGGCTTTGGTGCCGCGGCCTTGAGGCGCGTGTTTGAGAAGTCTTCTGTCAATTCTTGCAGTGAGTCTTCGGCGTGGTGTCCACGTGGCTTTTGCCGTGCTTTTCGGCGCAGTTGGTGCGAGGTTGGGGTGCGGGTTTGGGCGTGGGATTTGTCCTGCCTATAAATTTGTATGGGTGAAAACCTCGCCTCAAACCGCGCCCAAAACCACGCCCCAATCGCGCCACGACCGTGCCGAAACCCGCGCCGATAAACCTCATCGGGAGACGCGAGTTTGAGGCACGTTTTGGACGAGGTTTTGGCTGCGACAACTGTGCTGAAACCCGCGGCCAAATCCGCCGTGTGAACATGGCCTAAAAGTCCAGGTGCTGCCTTGGTTTATTTTAGCAAATGAAAAACAGAACAAAACCTTACATTCAGGTAAAGCAAAAATCCTGCTCAGTTGAGCACTGCCTAAGCACAAGTTTTAGTCTGACTAGACTCCCCACAGACACCATCTGCTGCACACAGTGTGGCTTTCCTCTTAGCAGCAGAGTTCCACCAGCTCCAAACACTGGCATACCCTCTATAGGGCCTGATACCACCCTCATCCGGCATGTAAGAGTGGTCTCCCACCCATTACTTTGGCCACTCCAGGAGAAACCGGCCCGGAATAGGCGGCTTGGAGCAGCTATTCTAATACTAATAAGCAGGGCCGGACTGGGAATAAAAATCAGCCCTGGCACAAAGCCCCCACCAGCCCACATACAATATCCTCCTAAAAAATGTCCCTTGTTCTCGCACCTCGCCACTTTCTAAAATAAACTACACTATAAAGCTGCTTTCACACAGAGTGTTTTTGATGTGTTTTTGGTGCGTTTTTGTGCAGAAAGGCAGAGCAGTTATTGCTGTACATTTCCACACAAAAATGCACCAAAACCGCTCCGTTTGAAAGCAGCCTACACACAAGCAAGAAAGAAACAGTGGTGCAGAGAATACCACTCTCATCACAGAGTCAGGGGTGCCTCTGCTTTTCAATCGGGGACAAGACCACACTGACAATACATAAGCACCATCCAACTCCACACCACCAATCACATCCCCAGTTGTCAGGTCACTTCACACGAATGACTCAGCAGCTGATTAAGAAGTAAAGATGACCCTGACAGCAGGGAGTAACTCAGTGTGGGACGTCATCTCATGTTGGTGAGTTGCTTATCTTCTCCTTTTATTTTCTCCTTCTGGCTCCCGCTATCCTCCACTGATGTCTTCCCTGGATGGTAGTTCCCTTCCATTTCTTTTCTGTTCGGTACAGACAATGCAATGGTCTTCTTTTAGTTGGCCACTACTGTCATGGAGAATTTACCACAATAATCTGTAGTCTCCTCTCTAGTTTCCAGCACTTTCCTATCAATTCCCCTACAACAGCTGTGTTAGACCCTAAAATTATGAAATTATAATAATGTTCAGATAAGTGGCATGTAAATAGGTAGACCGCCCATTTAGGTAGGGGTAGACAGGGCCTACCGCTGTAAACTAGCCAGGTGGCAAAGGGATGCCCCCAGTTAACTTGGCCAGGAAGCTAGGGTTTGCCCCCGAGTAATAGACAGGTAGCTATGGCTGCGCCCGTATTTAGCCCCGGTAAGTGGCCAGTGAGTAATTAGCCAGGTAGGGCCAGTTAATTAGCCAAGTAGGGCCAGTTGAATTGCCACAGATAGGGAGGGGCAGTTATTAGCCAGCATCGCTATTTTGGGCCTAAAGGCCTGTGTATGTAGGCCAAGTCAGGCTGTATGTAGCATGAGTTTCTGGGACCGGGGTATGTAGCCAGGCTAGGTGCCAGTATATTTGTTCGCCAGGCAGGGCCAGTATGTAGCCAGGCAGGGCCAGTAGTATTGTGAGCCAGGCAGTGTTTGCTAGGATGTAGCCAGGCTGGGCCTAGTAAAGTATCAGTATATTAGATGGGCAACTATAGGTAGACACAGCTGGCATATAGGCAGACAGGGCAGGTTATACAGGAGACAGGGCAGCGTATTAAGCTAGACAGGGCAGGTATATAGCTAGACAGGGCATGGTATATTGCTAGAAGGGGCGTATATAGCTAGACAGGATAGGTTATACAGGTAGACAGGGCAGGCATATAGGCAGGACAGTGGCAGGAATACAGCTAGGGGATCAGGAGGTATACAGCTAGACAGGGCAGTATATAGCTAGAACAGGGCAGGTAATACAGGTATGACAGAGCAGGTATATAAGCTAGGCAGGGCAGGTATACCAGGTAGCCAGGGTTTGGTTTATAGGCTAGGCTGGGCAGGGTTATAACAGGTAGCCAGGGCAGGTATACATGCCTTAGGGTACACAGGGCAGGGGGTATACAGCTAGGACAGGGCATTGGGTAGAGCTTTCGATAGAAGGGCAGGTATTAGCTAGACAGGGCAGAGTATTATAGCTGACAGGGCAGGTATACAGGGTAGCGTCAGTGGGCAGGTATTCATAGTAGGCAGGGGCAGGTATACAGGTAGCCAGGGCTGGGAGATATTGTCTAGGCAGGCATGCGGTTTACAGGTTATGCCTGGGCTGGTATATGAGCTAGGCAGGGAAGGTGTATACAGGTAGCGTAGGGCTTGAGTATTATAGCTAGGGCAGGGAGGTATACAATAGACAGGGCTGGTTATATAGCTAGGCAGGGCTCGGTATTACAGGTTAGCCAGGGCTGGTATTATAGTAGGACCAGGACAGGTGAGCCAGGGCTGGTATATAGCTAGGCAGGGCAGTTATTACAGGTAAGCCAGTGCTGGTATATAGCTAGCCAGGACAGGTAGCCAGGGATGGTAAATATAGCTAGGCTAGGACAGGTTAGCCAGGGTCTGGTATATAGTCTAGGTCAGACAGGTAGCCAGGGCTGGTATGATAGCTAGGCAGGACGGTAGCCAGGGCTGGTATATAATTAGCCATGTGACAGGTAGCCGGGCTGTATATTAACTAGCCCAGGACACAGGTAGCCCAGGGCTGGTTATATAACAGTAGCCAGGGACAGTAGCCAGGGCTTTATTTTGGTATATAAGGAGCAACGGACAGGTAGCACGGGCTGGTATTATAACTAGCCCAGGAAGGTAGCCAGGGATGGTATATAAGTAGCTGCAGGACTGTGTAGCCTGGGTGGTATATAAGTAGCCAGTGGTGGTTATATAAGTAGCAGGACAGGTAGCAGGGCTTGGTATATAACTAGCCAGGGAAAGGTCAGCCAGGGATTGGTATATAACGTAAGCCAGGACAGGTAGCCTAGGGTGGTATATAAGTAGCCGGACAGGTCAGCCAGCGGACATGTTAGTTTTTAACAATAAATAAGTAAAAAAAGCTATACTTTACCTGAAGTCCTCTGCTCTGGTTAATGCCTTCTTCTGTCTTCTTCCCCGGAGGTGCGCCCGGGCGCGTGTGCGGACGCGGGGGGGCCCCCCCCCCCCCCCCCCCGTGCGTATAATCGCGCGGGGTGCCCCTGGCCGCTGGGAGTGAAGAGGGTCAGTAGATTCCCCCCTGTTCGCCTCGGCCCCTGCTTCCGGCGGGTGCAGGCGGCGGGGATGGCTGCATGGTGGGCGGTGACCCGGCCGTGCAGAAAGTGTGGCGATGGGGGCCCGTCGGCCCCCGGTAAGGGGTCGGCGTAAAGCGACCATTGCGGCCCCCTTTGCGCGCCACGACAGGCGCGGGACTCGGGGCCCGCGGGGGGGAAAAAAAATGGTCCCCCCCTCGGGGGGGGGAAATCCGGCCGGGCCCGCTAAATAAGGGCCGTAACCCAGGGTTATGAAACCAAAAACCGATGGGTTCCTTCACTGGAACCAGGCCCTTCGGTGCATGTAACTGTCCAAGTATACCTGAAGCCAATATGGGCATCCTTGGCAAAACATACCTGCCCCCTACAAAATTGCCTGTCACTGTCTCACAAAAGAATGTTATATTTCAATAGCAGGAACCCTTTGGGAGAAAACCCCTTGTGCTTTTTTTTAATAAAAAATTTAATTTTTTTACACCCGCAAGGGTACAATTTTGCCTTTTTGGAAGTGCGCCGGATCTACGCTCTGTTCCTTCGGGCGATTTTTGCATTATATCAATGACTATAACTTATGTTATTTTTGTTCTAAAAGTGGTTCACCCCTCCATTTTTGTTAAATTTTTATTATTTTCTTTCAAAAATCCCCCAGCTCGGGTTTGGGTGGAAGGAAGGAAAGGGGTTCCAGTGGGTGAACGTGAAACTTAGTGACCCTCCTGCCAAGGGGAGTTAAAGGGAGTGCTGGAAAATAATGGCGGGCACAAAAATATTGACACTTTGGGCGCAATTTCTCCTTTTTACTTAAGGGGGTAATCCCTATGTTTTAAAGCGGTTTTTTTAAAACAATGATAGCTTTTGTGTTGAGTTATTTTGAGGACACACCAAATTTTCAATGTTATACAAGTGTACCCCGATTTTCTTTACATTGTATAAAGGGCCCCATGTATGAAAATGTCTAGGTCTAAAATTCACCTTTTGCCCCTAGCAGCCAATCAGGAGCCCCTTTCATGTTTAAAAGGGACCATATGAAAAAGAAAAGGGCCCTGGATTGGTGTTTTGGGAAAAAAAGTGAATTTTACACTAGACGTTTTCATAAATGTGGCCAAAGTGTCATCCCTGAAAAAATATAATCAATATTTGGAAAATTATGATGGGTTAATTACTTTTGTGCATATCGTATTAGTATGTATATGCAGATACGTAAAAACAAGTATGGTGGGGGAAAAAATTTTTTTT
>JAODAL010015227.1:0-84646 GCA_025379985.1 Phyllomedusa bahiana
TTGTTGGGGCTGCCTCTTCCTTGCTCTCGTCCCCTCGCTGACACTCTTTCTGGCGGCCGCCTCACTTCCTCTAGTGAATTTGTCTTGCAGATCGGATGTGTGGTCGGGGCTGGAGCTGGTTTCGCAGGTTACAGAGGCTGCTCGGGGCAGCTCCATCCCTGACGTGGAGTGAGTGGAGTGCAGGATGCTGACCATCAAGCTCCCCCAGCTGCTCCACATCCACCAGATGCCCCGGGTGAGTGGCCCCACTGGTTCCAGTAGTATCTCTATTCTCTTGTACTGGTTTTCATTGTCGTCAGGTCTTATACTCCAATCACATCCAAAGCTGCATTACCATGTTTGCCTGTCATAGGAGCTGAGCTCCAATAGCCATGCAGATGGCGTAGGCTGTGGTGCAATGGACAAGGAGTACAACTTGTGATAGTTTTGACAGATGTACCCTCACATCTCCCACAATGCGCTGCAGCAGACACTGAACCAGCAGGTCATTCTTCAGTTGCATCCAGGGCTGCATTTTTTGGGCCCCATCAGTCCTCAGGTTACTGGTCTCTGGATCTTTTTAGCTCCCTCTGTTGGTTTACTTTCAAAAGTAAGATTGTTTTGATGCAGAAAGAGCTGCGTCTCTCAGTATGCAACACAGCAGGGAGCCGTGCATTGTAGGTCTCCGATAATCTACCCCAGCTGGGCTCCAGCCATACTGTGCCGATGGATGGAAGGATGCAGCCGGCAGAACTATGATTGCTGCTCTGGATGAGCTTGGAGTATAGGACATGGGCAGCTTTTGATGTGACTGTCCAATATGGATGGAGTGTGAGATGTAATGCATATCTGGCTGTGGTGTAATAATCTGCAGGATATATCCCTCTGTATCAGGAGGTAGAGGAGCGATGTTCTGCAGATCTGTAGAGAGGTCAGAGGTGTAATAATCTGCAGGATATATCACTATGTATCAGGAGGTAGAGGAGCAATGTTCTGCAGATCTGTAGAGAGGTCAGAGGTGTAATAATCTGCAGGATATATCACTATGTATCAGGAGGTAGAGGAGTGATGTTCTGCAGATCTGTAGAGGTCAGAGGTGTAATAATCTGCAGGATATATCACTATGTATCAGGAGGTAGAGGAGCAATGTTCTGCAGATCTGTAGAGAGGTCAGAGGTGTAATAATCTGCAGGATATCACTATGTATCAGGAGGTAGAGGAGCGATGTTCTGCAGATCTGTAGAGAGGTCAGAGGTGTAATAATCTGCAGGATATATCACTATGTATCAGGAGGTAGAGGAGCGATGTTCTGCAGATCTGTAGAGAGGTCAGGGTGTAATAATCTGCAGGATATATCACTATGTATCAGGAGGTAGAGGAGCGATGTTCTGCAGATCTGTAGAGCGGTCAGAGGTGTAATAATCTGCAGGATATATCACTATGTATCAGGAGGTAGAGGAGCGATGTTCTGCAGATCTGTAGAGAGGTCAGAGGTGTAATAATCTGCAGGATATATCACTATGTATCAGGAGGTAGAGGAGTGATGTTCTGCAGATCTGTAGAGAGGTCAGAGGTGTAATAATCTGCAGGATATATCACTATGTATCTGTCAGGTCTTGCTCCCCACAGAGGTCTCATAGTGAATAAACTAACACTTGTTGGATTTCCTCACTGTCAGGTTTTCCGGGAGGATGGGATCATGTCCGGCTATCGGCACCCGAAGAGTTCTGCTCTGGATTGTTTACTTAGCTCTTTTCAAATGACCAACGAAACGGTCAATATCTGGACCCATTTCTTACCAACATGGTGAGTGGAGACCTAAGAAATACATGTATCTAATCCTATCCTGTGTGATACTGTCTGCTGAGCCGTGTATCTAATCCTATCCTGTGTGATACTGTCTGCTGAGCTGTGTATCTAATCCTATCCTGTGTGATACTGTCTGCTGAGCCGTGTATCTAATCCTATCCTGTGTGATACCGTCTGCTGAGCTGTGTATCTAATCCTATCCTGTTTGATACTGTCTGCTGAGCTGTGTATCTAATCTATCCATGTGTGATACCGTCTGCTGAGCTGTGTGGTAATCCTATCCTGTGTGATACCGTCTGCTGAGCTGTATCTAATCCTATCCTGTGTGATAGTCTGCTGAGCTCTATATCTAATCCTATCCTGTGTGATACCGTCTGCTGAGCTGTGTATCTAATCCTATCCTGTGTGATACCGTCTGCTGAGCCACGTATCTAATCCTATCCTGTGTGATACTGTCTGCTGAGCTGTTTCTCTAATCCTATCCTGTGTGATACCGGCTGCTGAGCTGTATCTAATCCTATCCTGTGTGATACCGGCTGCTGAGCTGTGTATCTAATCCTATCCTGTGTGATACCGGCTGCTGAGCTGTGTATCTAATCCTATCCTGTGTGATACTGTCTGCTGAGCTGTGTATCTAATCCTATCCTGTGTGATACTGTTTGCTGAGCTGTGTATCTAACCCTATCCTGTGTGATACAGTCTGCTGAGCTGTGTATCTAATCCTATCCTGTGTGATACTGTCTGCTGTATGTAATCCTATCCTGTATGATACCGTCTGCTGAGCCGTGTATCTAATCCTATCCTGTGTGATACCATCTGCTGAGCTGTGTATCTAATCCTATCCTGTGTGATACAGTCTGCTGTATCTAATCCTTTAGTTTACTTTTATACCGGAGTCGTTCTCTGTATGAGCCTCTGCGGCGCCCTCTAGAGTTGGGGTTATACTTGTATGTAGGTGTGGACCAGTCTCTTCTTTTTGTAGGTATTTCCTCTGGAGGTTCCTGCTGCTTTCTTCCACGTTGGATTTTTTGGGGGAGTCGTACAATTGGCCCCTCTTGGTGTACATGATGCTGGTCTGCCTGTACCCCTTCACTTCTAGCTTCGCCCACACCTTCAGCAGCATGTCCGCCCACGCCCGTCACATCTGTTACTTTCTGGACTACGGAGCCCTGAGTCTCTACAGTCTGGGTATGTGCTGCACCTGGATGTTCTCGCTGTATACTGTGCCTGCATTGATTTGGTGTGTCCTGTGTTGTTCCTGTATACACCCAGTATGTGCTGCATGCCCCTGTACCCTGGTATATACTGTACTATACGTTTCTATCCTGGGTACGAAAGAAATTAACAAAGGAGAGATGGCGCTCTTTGTGAAAGTACGTCTATAAAGACAATTATAATAATTGCTCGGGTGCTCACCTGGATGTGTTGTGCGGATTACTGTAGAGGCACAACACTCGTATGAATATGAGGGGGCTCTGTCCGAGCCTCGGAAACAGCGGCCGCGCAGTCCCCTCCTCCGGAGCCGAAAAATGGACAGCGGGTACAGCGCACAATACTGCACAATGTATGGTGGAGCGGGCGCTCGTTTCTAGGAACAAACCCTCGTGGTGGACGGCGGTGGATAAAAGGATATATTTATTCCATAAAATACACAGGGTGTTAGCCTTATAACGCGTTTCGTGTCCACAACCGGCACTTCCTCAGATGATACAGTGTCACTAAAAACAACAGTATAAAAGACACTCATACTTAAAAAGGTAGATCCGCTCCGATAGGTGTGAGAGGTAACCAATCGGGACTAAGCTTATACATCGAGAGACTTCCCGGAGGAAAGAACCAATAACAAATTCAAAAGCAAAGAATGGCCAATCAGGCTCGTTCTTTATTCCCATTCTTTGTTTTTGAATTTGTTATTGGTTCTTTCCTCCGGGAAATCTCTCGATGTATAAGTTTAGTCCCTGGGTACGCTACTATATCTCCTTACCCTGTGTGTGCACTGTGCTGCACCTCTATATCCTGGCTATATACCGTATCATACTGCTATATCTTGGGTGTTTACTGTACTACAACTCTACATCCTGGGTATATAATGTACTATACCTACCTGCCCTGGGTATATACTTTACCTCTATATCCTGGCTATATGCTGCATCTCTGTATCTTGGCTAGCTGCAGCGCTGCACCTCTGTATCTTGGCTATATGCTGCACCTCTGTATCTTGGCTATATGCAGCGCTGCACCTCTGTATCTTGGCTATATGCTGTACCTCTGTATCTTGGCTATATGCTGCACCTCTGTATCTTGGCTATATGCTGCACCTCTGTATCTTGGCTATATGCTGCACCTCTGTATCTTGGCTATATGCAGCGCTGCACCTCTGTATCTTGGGTATATACTGTGCTGCACCTCTGTATCTTGGGTACATGCTGTGCCGCACCTCTGTATCTTGGGTATATACTGTGCTGCACCTCTGTATCTTGGCTATATGCAGCGCTGCACCTCTGTATCTTGGGTATATACTGTGCTGCACCTCTGTATCTTGGGTAAATGCTGAGCCGAACCTCAGTATCTTGGGTATATGCTGCGCCGCACCTCTGTATCTTGGGTATATGCTGCGCCGCACCTCTGTATCTTGGGTATATGCAGCGCCGCACCTCTGTATCTTGGGTATATTCTGCGCCGCACCTCTGTATCTTGGGTACATGCTGTGCCGCACCTCTGTATCTTGGGTACATGCTGTGCCGCACCTCTGTATCTTGGGTATATGCTGCGCCGCACCTCTGTATCTTGGGTACATGCTGCGCCGCACCTCTGTATCTTGGGTACATGCTGCGCCGCACCTCTGTATCTTGGGTACATGCTGCGCCGCACCTCCGTATCTTGGGTACATGCTGCGCCGCACCTCCGTATCTTGGGTACATGCTGCGCCGCACCTCTGTATCTTGGATAGATACAGCACCATACTGCTATATCCTTAGTGTATACTGTGCTGTACCCCTATCTCTTGGGTATGTGCTGTGTATATCCTGGGTATCTCCTGCACCTCTATATCTTGGGTATATATCGCACCTCTATATCCTGTAATATATCTCCCTACCCTGTGTACCTCTTGTCCCTGCACAGTGTTGTTTGCTGGTTTTCCTCCGCGTTTCGCGCTCCAGGTAGCTGGCGTCTGGCACAGGCTGTGTTGTTCTCTGGCTCTGATCCCTTTCATTGACTCCTCAGGCTGCGCCTTCACGTATGGCGCGTATGTGATGCCGGATCGCTGGATAAACGGCCTCCTGCACCGGTACTACGTCCCCATCGCTGCCTTCAACACGTTCATCTGCACCGGCCTCTCCTGCTACTCGCGGTACGGAGTCTGCTCGCTCATTTTACATTGTCGCCCTCGAATCTGCCGAATCCTGACCCGCAGCAGCCGCCCGATGGTTCTGTCTATTGAACCCGATCTGATTGCTGGGATCACCCAGTCGGTCACTTAGGGAAAGAGATGTGTGATGTGTCCCCCCCCCCCCCCCCTCCAAAGTCTGTACTAAGACAATGCGGCCACGAGCCCTCTTCAGCTGTAACAGTCACCAATGTGACCTTCGTGTTCTGCCCCTTTATTCCAGGTTCCTGGAGGTCGATCGCCCGGCGCTCAGTAAAGTCCTGCGGACGGCGGCCTTTGTCCACCCGTTTGTGTTTGACAACATCCCCCTGTTCTATCGGGTTAGTCTCTTTCCTTCTACAAAAGTTCATCATTTAGCCTTGTCAGCAGAGACGAGGATGACACTACAGTATAGATGGTATAGATGACCCTATAGCATAGATGACCCTACAGTATAGATAGTATAGATGACACTACAGTATAGATAGTATAGATGACCCTACAGTATAGATAGTATAGATGACACTACAGTATAGATAGTATAGATGACACTACAGTATAGATAGTATAGATGACACTACAGTATAGATAGTATAGATGACACTACAGTATAGATGACCCTACAGTATATGCATGTTAGGTCCCACACATCATTTTTACACCTCGTTCGTGGTATCAGTCGGGATAGTGTTGAGTATATATCCCACCAGATACCACGGCCGGGCCATAGACTCCTATAGGGCAAACTTAGTCCTTATTCGACTGTTTTTCCTATTTCTAGCATTTCTGCATCGGACGTGAAAGCGTAATAGTCCATGCCTTGTGTACAGGTTTGCTAAATAGGGTAAAGTCTATGGTTCAGCCACAATATCATTGGGGATACATATTTTATGGTATTTTAACAGATGCCACAAACTGGGTGCAAAAACTAGATGTGAACTGAGCTTACTGGATATTGTATGAAGTGCTCCCCTATACTGGGAACTCCCATAGAACAGAATGGAGAGAACACAGCGCTCCCCTGTACTAGGAACTCCCATAGAACAGAATGGAGAACACAGCGCTCCCCTATACTGGGAACTCCTATAGAACAGAATGGAGAACACAGTGCTCCCCTGTACTGAGAACTCTCATAGATCAGAATGGAGAAAACAGCAGTCCCCTGTCCTGGGAACTCCCATAGAACAGAATGGAGAACACAGCGCTCCCCTGTACTGGGAACTCCCATAGAACAGAATGGAGAACACAGCGCTCCCCTATACTGGGACTCCTATAGAACAGAATGGAGAACACAGCGCTCCCCTGTACTGGGAACTCCCATAGAGGAGAATGGAGAACACAGCGCTCCCCTGTACTGAGAACTCTCATAGATCAGAATGGAGAAAACAGCATTCCCCTGTCCTGGGAACTCCCATAGAACAGAATGGAGAACACCGCGCTCCCCTGTACTGGGAACTCCCATAGAACAGAATGGAGAACAGAGCGCTCCCCTGTACTGGCAACTCCCATAGAACAGAATAGAGAGTCATGTATAATTGCCACTGACTGTCCATTCCCAGCTGATGTTTTCGGCGGCCTGTTCCTGAGATAGTTGCAACACGCACCTAATCTATCAAAGTCTATGGTGGGAACACCCCTGTAACTTATGCCAGAGAACCCCATCAATGTATGAAGCCCCCTCACCACACAATTGTTTGCGGCTCTATGGCAGTAGCCATGTCCTAGTATTATGCTTAGTTTTTTTATCCTGTGATTGGTTAGTGTCCGTCTGTCCTGCAGCTCCTGTTTTGCTTTGGGGAAGATTGCAATTGGAACAAGGCCATCCCCCTCCACCTGTATCATCTCTTCTTCGCCTTCCTGACTGGATTCCTATTCGCGTCTCACCTGCCGGAACGCCTGGCGCCCGGACGTTTCGACTATTTTGGTAAATTGAGCGTCCTAATAAGTTCCCAAGACACCTGGGTTTTATCTGCTCTCCCCTAGTATAATAGGAGCACTAGTTGTTCACACAATGGGGCCTTATGAGGTTTTAATGAGGAATTCAAGGTTAAAATCCTGGTGTAATCCCATCCATATAAGTAGGCGGTGAATTTCTATCCAGCTCAGATTTGCTTCCAGCAGGAGTGTCGCGGGTTTGCCCCATTGAAATGGAGATGACCCGTGTCTAAATGGGATGTGAAGTAAAAATCCTTAGCAGAAATTAGAGTTTGTCCAATAGGAAAAACTAAAGGTGTGAACATACCCTGAGAGCACGCGTCCTATCCTGTGCATTCAGTAACTGTGTCCTTCTACAGTTTTATTAATATTGTCTGATGCACAGAATGTAGTTGGATGTGTAGGCAATGCACAACGTAAGTCAGCTATATGTCTATTTACTGGCCACTACTACCAATGTACTACTTGTACTGTTTTACTGTTCCTCTCCGCAGGGTGTTGACATGATTGGAATACAAGGATTCAGATAGAACCTGAAAAAGAATAGGCTCATATATTGTCTTTTCTTGTAGGTCACAGCCATCAGCTGTTCCACGTATGTGCCGTCCTGGGTACACACTTCCAGATGGAAGCTATCCTCACTGATCGATCATCTCGCCATGCCTGGCTCAGCTCGCATTCTGAAGCCGACACGCTGGCTAGCACCTTGGGGGTTGTGGCCACTTCCGTCATTGGAAACATCATACTCATCTGTTTCTTCACTGCTACCTTGCTATGGTCACCGCGAGCCAATTCTATTCTCTATCATCACGTTCCAGATGAGTCCAGAACGAAGGAGCATTGACCATAGAGCCGGGGTTTTGGAAAAAAATATCTGCAGGCATTTGATTCAGTTTTAATAGCATATTGGGGATTCCCCCCTCTCTATCATCTCCCCCTTTGGTCCCAAAGCATTTCCCCATTCGCTTGGACCAAAGGGCTGGTGCTTGAAATTTTGAAAAAAAAAAATTTAAAAAAGGAAAAAGAAATAGCAGCACAGGGAATAGAACCGCTCCACCAATCTCTGTTCTCATTCCTAATTTTCTAAGTCTTCCCCTTGGTTGGGGGCCTTTTTTTAAATTTAAAAAATCACATTAATTTTATTGTGATATTGAATATTTTTTTTCATGTGAATATGTATTTGAGGCCTGTATGGGAACAATAGGGAATGGTCCAAAATCTTAAAAAATTAGCAGCTAGTCGGCGAACGTTCAATGGTTAGATCTACATAAAAAATCTAATTTTTATTCTAAGCTGCTGTTTATCTCGTAGCTTTAATGGTTCCAAATTATTAGAGGCTCGTCCAGGATCTTTGTACATTGTAAGCTCATTCGGGAGTCTTTAAATATTGAGCGCTTGTCTGTTTTAAACACTTAAGGCTCCAGTATTGTTAAACATTGGGTGTTGTTTTAGGGTTTTCAAACATTTGGATTCATCTGGAAATATTTAAACATTGGAGGTGTTAGTGAACTCCTATAAAAACTACTGAATTACAGCAGTTCTGGTCCCAAATCATTAAGCTTTGTTAAGATCATTAAATTTTGGGGGAATCAGCAGTTTCTTTAAAAATTTGGGAGTTGGTTCTTTAAAGAAGCCCTTTTCGATTTGAACTTTGGGGGCTCGTCTGGGATTGTGGAACTTTGGGGGCTCGTCTGGGATTGTGGAACTTTGGGGGCTCGTCTGGGATTGTGGAACTTTGGGGGCTCGTCTGGGATTGTGGAACTTTGGGGCTGCGGGATTGGGGAAATTTGGGGGGGCTCGTCTGGGATTGTGGAACTTTGGGGGCTCGTCTGGGATGGTGGAACTTTGGGGGCTCGTCGGGTTTGGAACTTTGGGGGGCTGTCGGGATTGTGGAAATTTTTGGGGCTCGTGGGGGTTTGTAAATTTGGGGGTGTCGGGTTTGGGAATTTGGGCTTTCTGGGATTTTAACTTTGGTTGGCCGTTTGGGATGGTTTTAAATTTTGGGGTGGCTCGTCGGGATTTTAAAATTTGGGGGGGTTTCGCGGGATTGTAAAACTTTGGGGGGCCCCAAGTGTTTAAACATTGACGGCTTGCTCAAAATTTTAAAACATTGGGGCTTATTCAGGAGAGAATTAGGAGTTGCTTGTGGACAGAACTTGTGGTCTTTCCTTTTTGCTTCTCTATTGATTGCAACATTTCTGAATTGAAAACAAAGCCTCATTGGGTGTTTCTCTAAAGTGCATTCATTGAAAAATAAATAGCAGTAAATTGTTGACGGAAATGGTCAGTAAATATAGTTCATGATATATTATTGAGTATTGTCGTACGATTCATGGTGACTGTAATTTTAGAAGCACTTTAGCCAGTATGGTAATGCCGGACTGATCATTGGCTTCCTAGAAAACATCTCTCAAATTTTTAAAATGGCTGAAGGGAATAGTGCAGGAACATGGGATGTGTAATAGAAATGTGGGGAAAGGATTGCGTGTTGTAATGAGGGGTCAGTACTTGTTACAACTCGGTTTAAAGCCTTCACTAATGTAGTGGAGGTTTTCGCCAGGAGTTTTTGATTAAATAGGTTATTTTGCATGTGAGTTTTAGGGTTGGAGTTTTGTAAAGAAGAAATGTGATTGAAAGAATTTTTGTGTTTCTAAAGGGGCTTTTCAAGATTATTTACATATTGTTCAAGTCATTAAATATTTGTGTGAAATAGTAAGTCGGCTATAGAATACATATACAAATACTGGACGAGCCCCCAATGCTCAGAGGTCCCGGACGAGCCCCCAATGCTCAGAGATCCTGGACATATAGAATTTAGACTATAGAATACATATACAAATGCTGGAACCATGATAGAGCAATCACAAGATGGTGCCAGTGTAACAGATTTAATTGCTATTATGGAGTAGGCTTGTGTGTATAGTGAGACTTAGTATATGTCTACTATTCCTTTCTCTGCATAGGATATTTTTTTTATAAATGTCTATGACCCGGTGCTGCTGTTCTTTTAACAAAATTTAATTTTTTGACTAATTTTCCTAATTTTTTTTTTTTTTTTACTTGTAACCACTTTTTCAACAGTAAAGACAAAACACATTAAAGTGATGTTCCCTTGAGATTTTTTTTTTCAACGTTGTTGGTCAGCTGTTAGAACAGAAAAGGGCAGCACTTGTGCCCGTCCATCCCATTAATTTCTATGGGAGTTCCGAATACAGTCGAGCAACTGTTCTTGACTATATTCAGAAAGGGCAGCACTTGCCCCCGTCCTACCCATTTATTTATATGGGAGTTTCGAAATACAGTCGAACAACTGTTCTTGACTATATTCAGAACTCCCATAAAAATGAAAGGTAAGGACAGGAGCAAGTGCCGCCCTCCCCATTCTCTGACCTGCAGTACCTAAAAATGCTCATAGGAACACCCCTTTAACTCAAGGTGTGTGGTTAATGTAAAATAATGCTTGATGTACTTAAACACTTCCATGCCTAGCAGTGTATCAGGTTTTATTTTCTTTTAAAGTGTATTCCCTCCCCCCCCCCCAAAAAAAATCAGATTAAAGGGATTTTCCCACAAGCCAATTTCAGCGCTACAGGTCAGCTTGTAACTTATGCAGAGAATGGGAAGGGTGGAACTTGTGGTCGTCCTCACCATTTATTTCTATAGAAATTTCCAAATATACCATCGCTGAGGAGACTCATTCAGCTCTATTCGGAACTACCATAGAAATGAATGGGAAGTTGCAAACGCCGCCCTCCCCATTCTCAGAGAAGCAGTGCTGAAAGCTCTCATCGGAACATCGCTTTAAATCCTTAAGTCTTACAAGTCTCTTTTTTAATTTTTTTTTATTAGAAAAAATCTGGGTGGCAAGCAAACTATCCCCTCAGACTCGTCACTTCTTGTGGGTTACCCAGAGATGACAGAGAAACGGCGGGCTTGATGACTATGAGCCTCTAAAACAGGGGTCTGCAACGTCGGCTCTCCAGCTGTTGGGAAACTACAACTCCCATCATGCCACTGATATAGATTATACAAATGCATGATGGGAGTTGTAGTTTCCCAACAGCTGGAGAGCCGACGTTGTGGACCCCTGCTCTAAAGGCTCGGTACAAAGCCTTGTAAGATCTGTAGCGGCAGCCATTGCTTGTCACCCATGTTTGCCGGCAGCTGCTTGATTTTTAGAGGGGCAGGGTGCACTTCAGAGCTATTTTGTGCCTTCGCGGCTGAATGTATAATTCTTCTTTTCTAAGCACTAACTGCAGAATATACTGTTATTTTCTTGCATAAAATGTCATTTTTTTCTATTAATTTTATAACAATGTATTTTTATAACAAATCTTGTTTCTTGTTGATGATTTAACTATTTGATTAGGTTTCTCTCGGGCACATTCCAGAGAACTCAGCTGCTGCTTTTATAATCTGCTTGTTATAGAATGTAACCTAAAGGATATTATATTGTGACTACTGAACATTAACGTCAGGTCTATTTAGACATTACAGGGCAAATCCTAATAAGGCAGGACCCTTCAAATAAATCCTCCTGTGTCATACATAAAATGGCGCATGTGCCGCCTCCACTGAGCTCTCCCGGCCAATCGCAATAGCTGAAAACCTGTAGATGACTTGTCTACAGCGAGCACTTCTGATTGGCCAAGATGGCACTCGCTACTGGTATATAATATGTGCCGATTAGTTCACATCTAATTGTGCACCTTAAAGCGCCATGAAATTCAAATATCTCAGAAACTACTGCATCAAAAATGGCTATAATTACTGTACTAGTCAAATATATTGACTGTATTACAGTAAAGAGGTGTCCCCATCTTGCATCTTTATGTAATCATGATAGAATCTGAAATGAGAGTGTGATAAGTGCAGGTCCCACCTCTGGTATCCACATCTATTTCAGAAATGACGATTGTCTCCCTTTAGAAGGGAGAACGGGTTACGCTTGTGCAGGACTCTCTATTCTGTTCTATGGGAGGGGTACAGCCCAAACAAAAACCCCTTAACCTTTTGTTCAATGAGAAGGGATTTAAAGGGCCAAACCACTTGTGCGGCCATCTACTCTTCTATGGAGGGGTACAGGCACAAACTGCTTGTGCAAGACTCTCTATTCTGTTCTATGGGATGGATATGGACAAACAAACTGCTTGCGCGGGACTCTATTCTGTTCTATGGGAGTTCCCAGTTCAGATAACTCGGAACTCCCATGGAACAGAATGGAAAGTCATGTGCCAGCGCGACCTGTTCTCCATTCGGTGCGGAGACTTTCCATGGCCTGTTTACAAGATATCACACCTTGATGGTGTATTTTAACCATCAAGGTGCATGATGGGGACACCCCTTTTAAGATTTTACAATAGACATTTGCACGTTGAAGCTAAACTTTAGGGTAGAGCCAGTTTTAAGATTACCTTTCCCATCAGGTGCATTGCTTTACACAGCAATATACGTCAAATGGCTCCACCATCGGTACACAGTTGTGATGTGGATGGGATACAAAGCAAATGCCACTGCCTACCCCCAAAAATGAGGGATTTAAGAGTTGTATAGATGGAGAAACAGTGCCACCCCTGTCTGTAGGTTGTAGATGGTACTGCAACTTTGCCCCAATAATTTCACTAAACCTGAGCTGCAATGCCAGTCGCAACCTCTGGACAAGTGTGGAGCTTTGTCTGGAACAGAGGATCCACGTTTTTCTAAGGTTATGTTCACAAGACGGATTTTATTGAGGAATTTGATGTATATTCCCAGTGAGATTCCACGTTAAAATCCTCCTGCAATCCAACTCCCCTTCATTTGAATGGAGAGTCCTTGTTGTAGGTCACACAACATGGATTTTTCACATGGAAAAAAAAAAATAATTGACCCGACCCTGTTCATTCTTTCCAGTGGATCCTGCTCGGATTTGCTTTGAGCAGAAGTGACGTGGTTTAGGCCCAGTGAAATGGGTAACCTGTGTCCAAATTGGATGCAAGAGCCACTTCTGTAAAGTAGAAATCCCAGCTATCACCTCGAATTTGTCAAGAATTACTCATTGGCTTTTTTTTATTAATAGGAAAAAATCGACGTGTGAACATAACCTAATTCTGGACAACACCTTTTAATCCTGATTTGTGAAACTATAGTGGGCAGAGGCATGAAAGGCGTTAGTTCTCTGTCCACTGGACTAAGACGGAGGCAATTGATGAAGTCTCCCTGTAGGTCTGTACTGTAACCTTGTTACCCCAGTCACTTTGTTAGGGTATTAATGGTGATAACTGGAACTTAATGATGGATAAATTAACCTGTAGGTGCCTGGGGTCCTGTCCCCCTGCCTCATGTGCCTTGTAATAATTGTGTAGCCAACTCTGTGTAGACAGTTTGGTAATGATGGAAATATCTTTGGGTATTAAACAAGTGATGAACCTCATGTGTCTGCGTTGCTGTTTGTGCTCCTGATACAACAAAACCACCGCTGCATAGAAGTCGTACAAACCTTTATTGCAATCTGCATTCATAACCACATTGATGAGTACAAGACAGAGAAGCTTAATGACATCTTATAAGTGATGTACAGACCATAATAACATGACAGTGACCCCTCCATGCTGGGCAGACAAACCAGTCATATTGTAAGAAATTCCCTGTATCATATATATATCCTAAATAAATATGTATCTATACAAACATATACTGAATAACCATAAATCAATCTCACATGCTGTACAATGTATGTTTTTATATACTTACATTTGTGTCTTTCATTTTATTGCACCTAACCTTTCGAATCTAACCCAGTAAGAGGGTGATTGTATATATACAGTATATCTTTGTATAGATACATATTTTTTAATGATATTTATGTGAATATATATATGTATATGATACAGGGAATTTCTTACTATATTGGATTATTCTAATTGCTATACAAGAAGATACGAAGTGCACACATCTAATAATATAGAGGCCAGAACAGGGGTGTCCAACACTTTAAAAAGCTCGTCAGTTCATCAGGGATGATTGGAAATAGCAAATAAAAACTTGCCTTGTATACCCAGTGATTCAGGTTGATGATGTCACCATTCATTTTTCATGTGACCCTGCAGCTAGATATAGGCCACCGCGGTCCCTTGCTGGATACACTGCATGTAACTGCAGCAGTCTATAAGTGGCTGCAGGGTCTCCTGGTGATATCAGCCAGCAATGAGCGAATTTACAAGGTAAGGTTTTTTTGTTGTTGTTTGTTTTCCTATTTCCTCCCCCTTTATGAATATTGAGCTTTTTAAAGTTTTAGAACACCCCTTTAATCTAAAAGGGTTGCAGACTATAATCCTCTGTTAATTACACAAACTGCTATAACGAGCATAGTAAAATGACATTGTGCGCCATGGTTTAAGGCTGGAGCTACACCACATATGGGCGCGCCATGCATAGGTGTGTATACTTCATGGAAAGTGCGGGCGCTGGAGCACCAGGCTATGTGTGGCCTATGGGCTCCCCAGCAGAATTTGAGGTGATTGAAGATGTGAAGCTGTAGACTTGAAAATAGGGCCCCCTTTTAGCTACAACATGTACATATGGAGGGGTGCGCAGTCAGCAGAGGGTAACACTACATGGGGCCAGTCCATTGTTAGCTGCAGTGAAAGCACCGTGATGGGGTTTGGCGACATGACGGGAGCTCTCTGCAGGGATTTAAACTGGACCATAAAATCTTCTGTAGGCCTCCTGGAATCCAATGTGATCTGCCAGCTCGTCACAGTCGGGGTTCAGCTCACACACTTCTCTCTTAGCTTCTAAGGGGGATCTCACGGGAGTGCCATATATCCTACAAGGCCAAATGGAAGACACATATTAGATACGCTGGCTCGGCAGCCAGTATAGCAGGTGACATTCTATGTATTGAGCTTCTGGACCTAAGAGGCTTAGATAACTCAGCAGACCGTATCACACATGACTAGCTTAGATACAGCAGCTAACTAAATAGTACAGCACATAATAGACTCGGATAAAGAGGCTCTGCAGACCGTGTCAAACATGTTGGGCTTAGATACACTCCCTCAGTGGTAGATATTGCAAACGGTAATCATGCAATATACTCACAGGTTTTGGAAGTTGCTGCGTATTTGTCTTCTGGCAAAATTAGCAGATTCTTGCCTAGAGATGAAAGCTGTACAGGGAAGAAAAAGGTTAATTGTGACAAGTGTAGGTGAAATATTGAATATGTTATGTCAGATCGGCTGGAGCATGTAACTGGTCAGCACAGTACAACTTCTCTTATTCTTGATGTATGAACATTGCAGCACAGTACACCTCCTATTTTGGGTGAATGGATACTGAAGCACAGTACCACTTCTATTGTGTGTTTGGACCCTGCAGCACAGTACACCTCCTTCTCTGTATATATGGACACTACAGCACAGTATAACTTAAGTTCTGCATATATGGACCCTGCTGCACAATGACATTTCTTATTCTGTACGTATAGATGCTACAGCACAGTACCCCATCTCTTGTTCTGTATCTATGGACACTACAGCACAGTCCCCCTTCTCTTGTTCTGTATGTATGGACACTACAGCACAGTCCCCCTTCTCTTGTTCTGTATGTATGGACACTACAGCACAGTCCCCCTTCTCTTGTTCTGTATATATGGACACTGCAGCACAGTACCCCATCTCTTGTTCTGTATCTATGGACACTACAGCACAGTCCCCCTTCTCTTGTTCTGTATCTATGGACACTACAGCTCAGTACCCCTTCTCTTGTTCGGTATATATGGACACTGCAGCACGGTACCACTTCTTATTCTGTAGGTTTGGACACTACAGCACAGTACCCCTTCTCTTGTTCTGTATGTATGGACACTACAGCACAGTACCCCTTCTCTGGTTCTGTATGTAAGGACAATGCAGCACGGTACCACTTCTCTTGTTGTGTATCTATGGACACTGCAGCACAGGACCCCGTCTGTGGTTCTGTATGTATGGACACTGCAGCACAGTACCCCATCTCTTGTTCTGTATCTTTGGACACTACAGCACAGTCCCCCTTCTCTTGTTCTGTATCGATGGACACTACAGCACATTCACCCCCCTCTTGTTCTGTTTCTATGGACACTTCAGCACAGTACCCCTTCTCTGGTTCGGGATCTCTGGACACTCCAGCACAGTACCCCTTCTCTGGTTCTGTATCGATGGACACTACAGCACAGTACCCCTTCTCTTGTTCTGTATCTATGGACACTGCAGCACAGTACCCCTTCTCTTGTTCTGTATCTATGGACACTACAGCACAGTACCCCTTCTCTTGTTCTGTATGTAAGGACACTGCAGCACGGTACCACTTCTCTTGTTCTGTATCTATGGACACTGCAGCACAGTACCCCATCTCTTGTTCTGTATTTATGGACACTGCAGCACAGTACCCCATCTCTTGTTCTGTATCTATGGACACTACAGCACAGTACCCCTTCTCTGGTTCTGTATCTATGGACACTACAGCACAGTACCCCATCTCTGGTTCTGTATCTATGGACACTGCAGCACAGTACCCCATCTCTTGGTTCTGTATCTATGGACACTGCAGCACAGTACCCCCTTCTCTTGTTCTGTATGTATGGACACTACAGCACAGTACCCCTTCTCTTGTTCTGTATGTATGGACACTGCAGCACAGTACCCCTTCTCTTGTTCTGTATCTATGGACACTACAGCACAGTACCCCTTCTCTTGTTCTGTATCTATGGACACTACAGCACAGTACCCCTTCTCTTGTTCTGTATGTATGGACACTACAGCACAGTACCCCTTCTCTCGTTCTGTATGTATGGACACTACAGCGCAGTACCCCTTCTCTGGTTCTGTATGTATGGACACTACAGCGCAGTACCCCTTCTCTGGTTCTGTATGTATGGACACTGCAGCACAGTACCCCTTCTCTTGTTCTGTATATATGGACACTTCAGCACAGTACCCCTTCTCTGGTTCTGTATATATGGACACTACAGCACAGTACCCCTTATCTGGTTCTGTATATATGGACACTACAGCACAGTACCCCTTATCTGGTTCTGTATATATGGACACTACAGCACAGTACCCCTTATCTGGTTCTGTATATATGGACACTACAGCACAGTACCCCTTCTCTTGTTCTGTATGTATGGACACTACAGCACAGTACCCATTCTGTCAGTGGGTTTTATGGATCCTGTGCAATTACCATAAAAAAAAACAGAGACCGGTACCAACCTTCTGCACTGCGGGAATCGGCCACGCTGCTGCGGTTGGGACCTAGAACAGCAATAATGACATTAGTTAGCGGCACATAATCTGCTCTGGGTGGTGGGATGTGCAGGTGTTCATAGACGTACAACACACAAGGCAAAACCCGTACATCTATTACTAGTGCCCCCTCGGCGCTGAATGCACAGAACAGACCTAACACATCAATCCTGCAGGGGTGTGTGACCTACATACGGGGTCACTACTGAGGAGGCATCATAGGTCGGTAACTAAGGATCCTGCAGCTGCCCCCTCCCAATACAAGCACTATACTAGCAGTCATGGTTCTAGATGCTATTGGCCTATCTACCCCTAGGGTTAGGAGTGGTACACGCACCTCGACGCCCCAGGACCAGGGCCACCAGCCCAAGGAGCACGGCGAAGAGGATGAGTCTCATGGCTGAGGGTCTCGTGTCGGTCCTTGTCTTCTACGTCCACTGATCTCCGGGGTCCTTCGGTCCATATACTTATACCCCATCACCTGGCAGCCTCCAGCTGGGGAGGGACCAGGCGCGGTGCCAGGGGGTTACAGCACCTGCCAATTCTGCAGGCGGCGTCCTGAAAACAAAATTTAGAAAACTCTTTAGCGCCACCAAAAATTAACTCTTCCCGTCCAGGAGGGAGACGGGCACCAGGGTCGGTGGCTATTACTGTCCTACAGGGAAAAGAGAACTCCGAAATAAGGATGAAGGCAACACCAGCTTTGACACACCTGCTATCAATTCCTGACTGGGGGGCACTGAGGCCCCCGGTGGAGTGGTCTCCTGGGGTTCTCCTACAGCTCCTGTACATGACTCCTCATACCTCTTGGTTACTGCCTAAAAAAAGCTGCGCACCGGGGGTGTCCTCTGCTCCCAGGGGGGCTAGTCCGAGCCTCCTATAGGAACTTAGGGGTCGAGAGACCATGTACTCATCGCCATCAGATGACCCTTAGAGAATAGCCCTAAACTAATGGACGATGACCAACGGACGCCCCCGAATGATGGCACCGTAACCCGATCAGACAGGGGAGCAGAGCGGGTGCAGGTCCTGAAGAGTTAAGCGACGGAGGTATTATAATAGCACGGGCGGAAGCCACGAGGCAGCACCATAGAATTATTCGCCCCTCGTCTTCCTCTCTCTGTGTTATTAACATGAACAAGGAAACATTTCCGCCAGTGGTCAGACCGCAGCGAGATAACTGGGTGGACTGGGAAGAGCTCGAGCCACGTCCTCTACAGATGTGTGCCAGGCCCAGCACCGGGCACCGACGCCAAGGAACATAGGAGCCTATGGAGGAAAACTGTTCAACAGGAAGACTGTCCATCGCTGCCCATAGCAACCAGCAGTGCCCATAGCAACCAATCAGAGCCCACAGCGACCAATCAGAGCCCAGAGTAACCAATCAGTGCCCAGAGCAACCAATGAGAGCTCATAGCATCCAATCAGAGCTCATAGCCACCAATCACAGCCCATAGCGACCAATCAGAGTTCATAGCAACCAATCAGAGCTCATAGCGACCAATCAGAGTTCATAGCAACCAATCAGAGCCCATAGCGACCAATCAGAGCTCATAGCAACCAATCAGAACTCATAGCGACCAATCAGAGCCCATAGCAACCAATCAGAGCTCATAGCCACCAATCAGAGCCCATAGCGACCAATCAGAGCTCATAGCGACCAATCAGAGCCCATAGCCACCAATCAGAGCTCATAGCAACCAATCAGAGCCCATAGCCACCAATCAGAGCTCATAGTCACCAATCAGAGCCCATAGCCACCAATCAGAGCTCATAGCCACCAATCAGAGCCCATAGCGACCAATCAGAGCCCATAGCAACCAATCAGAGCCCATAGCCACCAATCAGAGCCCATAGCCACCAATCAGAGCCCATAGCAACCAATCAGAGCTCATAGCGACCAATCAGAGCACATAGCCACCAATCAGAGCTCATAGTCCCCAATCAGAGCACATAGCCACCAATCAGAGCTCATAGTCACCAATCAGAGCTCATAGCCACCAATCAGAGCTCATAGCCACCAATCAGAGCCCATAGCGATCGATCAGAGCCCATAGCCACCAATCAGAGCCCATAGCCACCAATCAGAGCCCATAGTCAACAATCAGAGCCCATAGCCACCAATCAGAGCCCATAGCCACCAATCAGAGCTCATAGCCCCCAATCAGAGCCCATAGCAACCAATCAGAGCTCATAGCAACCAATCAGAGACAATAGCGACCAATCAGATCACATAGCAACCAATCAGAGCCCATAGCGACCAATAAGAGCCCATAGCAAACAATCAGAGCCCATAGCGATCAGAGCTCATAGCGACCAATCAGAGCTCATAGCAACCAATCAGGGCTCATAGCGACCAGAGCCCATAGCAACCAATCAGGGCTCATAGCGATCAGAGTCCATAGTAACCAATAAGAGCCCATAGCAACCGATCAGAGATCAGCTTTCATTTCATGTAGAACACTGGAAAAATAAAAGCTGTGCTGATTGGTTGCTATGGGCAACAAGGACAGTCTTACTGATGGACACTTTTCATACAGGCCCTTTGTGTCAGCATCACTACCCTGTCCCCAAGTGTCGGCGTCATTATCCTGCCCCCAAGTCTCAGCGTCATTCTCCTGCCCCCCAAGTGTCAGCGTCATTATCCTGCCCCCAAGTGTCAGTGTCATTATCCTGCCCCCAAGTGTCAGCGTCATTATCCTGCCCCCCAAGTGTCAGCGTCATTATCCTGCCCCCCAAGTGTCAGCGTCATTATCCTGCCCCCCAAGTGTCAGCGTCATTATCCTGCCCCCCAAGTGTCAGTGTCATTATCCTGCTCCCCCAAGTGTCAGCGTCATTATCCTGGCCCCAAGTGTCAGCGTCATTATCCTGCCCCCAAGTGTCAGCGTCATTATCCTGCCCCCAAGTGTCAGTGTCATTATCCTGCCCCCAAGTGCCAGCGTCATTATCCTCCCCCTAGTGTCAGCGTCATTATCCTGCCCCCAAGTGTCAGTGTCATTATCCTGCCCCCAAGTGTCAGCGTCATTATCCAGCCCCCAAGTGTCAGCGTCATTATCCTGCCCCCAAGTTGTCAGTGTCATTATAGTGCCCCCAAGTGTCAGAATCATTATCTGCCCCCAAGTGTCAGTGTCATTATCCTGCCCCAATGTGCATTGTTATTTATCCTGTCCCCCAAGTGTCAGCGTCATTATCCTGCCCCCCAAGTGTCAGCGTCATTATCCTGCCCCCAAGTGTCAGCGTCATTATCCTGCCCCCAAGTGTCAGCGTCATTATCCTCCCCCAAGTGTCAGCGTCATTATCCTGCCCCCCAAGTGTCAGCGTCATTATCCTCCCCCCCAAGTGTCAGCGTCATTATCCTGCCCCCAAGTGTCAGCGTCATTATCCTGTCCCCCAAGTGTCAGCGTTATTATCCTGTCCCCAAGTGTCAGCGTCATTATCCTGCCCCCCCAAGGGTCAGCGTCATTATCCTCCCCCCAAGTGTCAGCGTCATTATCCTGTCCCCAAGTGTCAGCGTCATTATCCTGCCCCAAGTGTCAGCATCATTATCCTGCCCCAAGTGTCAGCGTCATTATCCTCCCCCCCCATGTGTCAGCATCATTTTTCTGCCCCCCAAGTGTCAGCGTCATTATCCTGCCCCAAGTGTCAGCGTCATTATCCTGCCCCCAAGTGTCAGCGGCATTATCCTCCCCCAAGTGTGGTCAGCGTCATTATCCTGCCCCCCAAGTGTCAGCGTCATTATCCTCCCCCAAGTGTCAGCGTCATTATCCTGCCCCCCAAGTGTCAGTGTCATTATCCTGTCCCCAAGTGTCAGCGTCATTATCCTGTCCCCAAGTGTCAGCGTCATTATCCTGCCCCCAAGTGTCAGCGTCATTATCCTGCCCCCCAAGTGTCAGCGTCATTATCCTGCCCCCAAGTGTCAGCGTCATTATCCTGCCCCCAAGTGTCAGCGTCATTATCCTGTCCCCAAGTGTCAGCGTCATTATCCTGCCCCCCAAGTGTCAGCGTCATTATCCTGCCCCCAGTGTCAGCGTCATTATCCTGCCCCCCAAGTGTCAGCGTCATTATCCTGCCCCCCAAGTGTCAGCGTCATTATCCTGCCCCCAAGTGTCAGCGTCATTATCCTGGCCCCAAGTGTCAGTGTCTTTTTCATGGTACAGATCTATAACTTACACATGTATTTAATACAATTTCAGGGCGCAGCTGCGGATATATGTCCAGCTCTGGTTTGGGGTGCTGGGAGAGGTGCCTGCTGTCTGAGGTCAGTCTGGCCGGATCTCACAACCACAGGCTAAAGAACGAGGGGACGGAGTTCACAGGAGACCGCACTAACGGAGCCTAAAACCACATGGAGTGTTTACAGGCTCAGCTGGAATGAATAGGATAGATTTACATCACAGTAAACAACCATGAACCCCATCGTCCCCAACCTTAACCCTGTCGATGAATTCTGCTTGAAACAATCGGGTCCATCCAAAAAAAAAAAAAAAAGCTCACCCATAAACATTGTATGCCAGGGCCCCCCACCCGTTTGCAATAAAGCTCACCCATAAACATTGTATGCCAGGGCCCCCCCACCCTTTCCAATTCATGCTCACCCATAAACTTTGTATGCCAGGGCCCCCCACCCAGTCCCAATCAAGCTCACCCATAAACATTGTATGCCAGGGCCCCCCACCCAGTGCCAATCAAGCTCACCCATAAACATTGTATGCCAGGGCCCCCCACCCAGTGCCAATCAAGCTCACCCATAAACATTGTATGCCAGGGCCCCCCACCCAGTCCCAATCAAGCTCACCCATAAACATTGTATGCCAGGGCCCCCCACCCAGTCCCAATCAAGTTCACCCATAAACATTGCATGCCAGGGCCCCCCACCGTCCAATAAGCCACCCATAACTTTTGTATCCCGGGCCCCCCCCCCTTTGCCAATAAAAGCTCCCCCAAAAAACATTGTTGCCGGGCCCCCCCAACCCAGTCCCAACAAGTCCCCCTAAACTTTGTTCCAGGGCCCCCCACCCAGTCCCAATCAAGCTCACCCATAAACATTGCATGCCAGGGCCCCCCACCCCCCCAACCCAAAGCCACCTAAACTTGATGCCAGGGCCCCCCCACCCAGTCCCAAAATCAAGCTCCCCCCAAAAAAACTTTTGAATGCCGGGCCCCCCCCACCAGTCCAATTAAACTAACCTAAACATTGTATACCAGGGCCCCCCACCCACTCCCAATTCATCTAACCCATAAAAATTTGATTCCATGGCCCCCCAACCCAGTCCCAATCAAGCTCACCCATAAACATTGTATGCCAGGGCCCCCCACCCAGTCCCAATCAAGCTCACCCATAAACATTGCATGCCAGGGCCCCCCACCCAGTCCCAATCAAGCTCACCCATAAACATTGCATGCCAGGGCCCCCCACCCAGTCCCAAACAACAAACTAAGGCTTGGTTCACATCTGTGTTGGACGTTCTGTCCGGAGCCTCAGGTGCAGCGGTGAAGGCGGACTCCCACCACGCCCGACGGACCCTATTAACGACGAGTCCATGCTGGTCGTCATAGATGCTGCACTATTTTATCCGTCATTCTAGACGCAGCCTCCCAAACGGAATATGTGCCCCGAGCCTCATCACGTAGACGGGAAACTCTCCAAATACACGGAGCTATTGGCTTGTCATAAAATTCTTTTTGTATTCAAGGCTTTTCCATGGGGGATGGAAATTTCCATTATTTGTTAATAGGGGGCGCCAGAGTACCTGCTCTTGTGCCTTGAGCTCATTTGAATATTTAAATTTAAATGGAGCAGTTAGGCCATGTAAACATGCACTCAACTAGAGGGGTCTATGCCCCCAAAGGGAACAGTTCCCCATTGGGAAATGAATTAAAAGGGTCTTTACGGTTTTTTTTCTGAGAGCTTTGTATCACTTCTTGCACCCCGCTGGGGGATGCTAGGCTTTTTTATACAAAAATGGCCTTGTATTGAGGGGGTTGGTGAGTTTGGGTGCTTGGCCTTACATACTAGTTCTATTGGAGGTGTGGTAAAAATAGTTAAAACCTCAAAAGGGGCTCTACATCCTTGTGGGGTCTCCAAATTAGCTTAGGCTGATAAAGGTGCTGCACCGAGAAAGAAAGTCATAACATGCATTGTTGCTGTGAATACCCTTCTAGTATTTATTCTAAGGATGGCAGGTTTTTATACTTTTGAAGGTTAGCAAGATAAGAAAGCATCACATGGGCCGAGCTGTTAAGTCTATTGGTTACATCCTTAACTGAGGTATCCTCCTATTAGCTCAGGAATGCACGAAGCTGGGGTGTAGTCCTGGAATAGACGCCATCTTGGATTATATGGTGGTTATGGCAGCCATTTTGTTAACACTTTAGAGCAGTGTTTCTCAACTCCAGTCCTCAGGACCCACCAACAGGTCAGGTTTTCAGGATCTCCCACAGAATGCACTGACAATAATGACATCACCTGTGCAGCATAATTACATCACCTGTGCAATACTAATTATATCACCTGTGCAGCATAATTATATCACCTGTGCAATACTAATTATATCACCTGTGCAGCATACTGATATCACCTGTGCAATGCTAAGGAAAGCCAGAAAACATGACCTGTTGGTGGGGCCTGAGGACTGGAGTTGAGAAACACTGCTTTAGAGAGTGTAGAGTTATATAGGCAGCTTTTGTGTGCCGTGTGCAAAGGCACACGTGGTGTTATACTAATTAATACATTAACATGGAGACACAAAGGATCATACATATATAACCTTTGTTCCCATCCACAAAACTGGTTGTTTTTGCGGTAGGTGGCATTGCACCTGTCCCCAGCCAGCAAGAGATGATCCTTTTCCCTGTTTTCTCAAGGATTCTATAGATTAGATTTTTTTAAAAATTTCTTTAGTTTAATCCAAACTTTTTCTTATGAGTTTGTGGTTGAAGAGATTTATCAGTACATAAATTAATAAAATTTAGATATATCACTTTTATAAAGTTGGAGCTCCCTTTCATCTCTGTGGAAGCGTTCCAACCTCAGAAGAGTTTTGGGGCGTTGTTCAGGAGATAAAGGCGACGCCCGCACCTGTCAATGATGGCATGTCCTAACGATCTGTCCCCTTTAAGTATGGATGATCCAACCTGGGGTTTAGGTGTATCCAGGGCTATACTACACTATAGGTAACTGTAGGTTTGAAGCCATGAGGTGACCCTGGCGGTGCCTGAGCTCACTGGACGGGGGATCCCACTTCAATGTTTCACTGGCCTGTGAGCGCACCCCTCTATTACCTGTCCTGGCTAGGCCATATAAGAAATTGTGTCCAGGGAGTATTCACTGTGCACATTCAGATTAAATTTTTCGCTGTTAATATTGTCTGTCATTAGGTTTTTGATTTGCCGGGAGAATATGTGGCCATTGGGTTCCTTTCCAAAATACAAACCCAGCCCTAGTCTCCAGAGCCACTCATCTTGTTCTCGAACCCCTTGGTTGCCGCTCGGCCTCGTCACCCAGGCTGATGCCAGGAGCAAGAGTGGATTTCCCCTATTATTATCAAAGGGTGCCTACCTGCCCCCAGAATCTTGCAGGTGCCTGGACGGGAATGAACTCTAGAGGGAGCCCTACTCTCTTCACAGAAGACTTGCCATAGATAACACCCTTATGGACCTGGGTGAAGAGAGCGCACACGGTGGCTTCCAAAAAGTCAACCTCTACATGGATTACGCTTCTCTACGGCTCTGAAATGTGTCGTATTTCGAAGCTCTTTAGTAGGTTGGATGCGACTTTCGAGAATGCTACTTCCAATAGGGGGCGCTGAAGTCCTTGCTCATTCGCCCAGAGCTTATTTGCATATTTAAATTATATTGACGCATTCATGACATATAAGTCTCCACACACCTTAATGGTGTCTCTCCCTAATGAGGAATGTTATCCCTTATATAATATATATATATATACACACAGCCCATGGTGTATAGCTCTCCACTCATCATTATGGTGCTTCTCCATAATGAGGAATGTTATCCCCTGACACCACAGAAAATTGGGTATGTTGCTATACTTATGGTTATAGATATTTTCTATAAAGAGGAATATTATTCTTTATATATTATACTATAGATTGTGGTTTATAAGTTACTGCTCATCTCTATGATGTGTCTCTATAATGAAAGGCAGCCATAATAGTGTTGGATCTAAGGTGTTTTTAAACATTATAATTTTTGTTAATTAATATGGTGAAAAGCTTCATTAAAAAGGAAAAAAAAGTAATTACATTTCTTAATATTAATTAGACAAATGTTTATAAAATAAAATTGTTTTTTTAAGTCTCTTTAATGTGGGTTAGGATTTGCTGGTATCAGAGGATTGAGATATATTTATACAATATACACACTGCTTCCAATAGGGGTCGCTGGATTACTATATTTTCTGTTGAGCGATTTAAAATATGTTTTTTTTTAAATAAAACTGTTTCAACCCCAAAAAGTCTCCCCCATGTGTTGGAGCGTTGCTCGCCTTAATGTAAAAAAGTTGCCCCCCTAGCGGGGTTTTTAAAGGGCCCCCGGCCCCGGCCTCCCCTCGTCCCCCCTGTACGGAGCAGATATCCTGTGAGGAGGTGAAATACGGGACAATCATTCATGCAGATAGCCGTTGTTTGGGTTTTTAAAGTATTCGTTATTGTAAAGGCTTTTCTGGGTGGTTTTAATTTCGGGAAATGCAGCTTCCAATAGAGGGCGCGGGAGATCTGCTCTTCCTTAGATTACCCGAAAATTTTAAAATGTCCCGTAAGTTCCGGTGGGGGTTCCGCACGCGCTTTGGGGGCTTCCCTTAATGGGAGCGATTCCTTTAAGGTCCGTTTGGACCCTGATTAACCTTTCCTGAAGTACGAAAAGTGTCAGATGGAATTACGGACGCCTAATTTTCTGAAAAGATAAACAAGGCTTTTGCCCCCCTACTCATTTGCTGTTTTTGCATAATACTTGCTCAATTCCCCCCTAAGTTTGGGGAGTGCTCCGTAGAAGTATTTTGAGAGGTTTTGCTGCCATGCAGATGATAAATGCACTCTTCATGTCCTTCTGGACTGGTACGTGCCTGCTACCTGCTGGAGGCCTTGCAATGCTGCTACTCTATGTGGCAGCAAAGCCTCCAGCTGCCGGCAGCGGCGCCCGGCCTGCCGAGCAGCTGGGGAGGCCCCCCCCCAAAAAGGGGCCGGCCCCCCAACCCAAGTGGGAAATTGGGGGGGGGAAAGGGTGTCGGCCCGTCCGGGGGTGAAAGGGGGGGGGGCCTGGTGCCCCGGAGGGGGAATACACCATTGGTGGGGGAAGGAGTCATGCTGACAGGAGTGGCAGCACTGCAGCCTGGCAGAGGTAACATGCATTAACCAGAAGGTTCTACACACACCTCAGTGTGAAACACATCACACTGTATAATAGTATAAAAAATAAAATCATGACAAAAGTATATTAATTTTATTATCTATTTTTCAACCAATCAAAGGTCTTCATTTATTCATCAGGGATTGGTCAGCAATAAGCTACACCCACCTCATTAACATACATTTGCATGCTTGAGAACACAAAATTTGATGACTTTCTGAGTTTTGGGTTGTTCTACATACCCAGCACTTAACTTAAAGCGACTTTTTCAGGTACAAAGTGATGCATTGTGGGTAATTATGCAGATTTATGCAAATTAGGTATAATTTTATTGGCTGGAGCCTTAAATTATTCAAAACAGCAATGCGTTATGGGAAAGTGTGCGTGCGGAAAAGGTCGCCATAAGTTAAACTATGGGTGGCTGGAATCTGGTCCTGTGAGGTTTCAGTGCTCTGGCTCTTTGAGTGACTTTTGTACTCATGACGCATATATGGCAAAGAAGCTGGAATGCCTGCACTGCTCATCACTCAATGTGGGAGCAAAGCGTCCAGCTGGCCACCTTGGTGGTGCTCGGCCTGCCTGTAGCTGAAGGTCTCGGATCCACTGCTGAAGTAGTGAGAAAGAGTTTCCTCAGTGTTGAGTTTCCTCAGTGTTGATGCTTGGCCTGCTGATCGCTGGAGATCTCTGATCCACTACTACCTGTAGTGGGAAAGAGTTTCCTCAGTGTTGGTGGTGCTGGCCTGCTGATTGCTGGAGATCTCTGATACATTATTACCTGTAGTGGGGAAGAGTTTCCTCAGTGTTGGTGGTGCTCGGCCTGCTGATTGCTGGAGATCTCTGATCCGCTACTACCTGTAGTCGTAAAGATTTTCCTCCGCGTTGGTGGTGCTGGGCCTGCTGATTGCTGGAGGTCTCTGATCCACTACTACCTGTAGTGGGGAAGAGTTTCCTCAGTGTTGGTGCTTGGCCTGCTGATTGCTGGAGGTCTTGGATCTGCTGCTACCTGTAATGGTAAGTAAATAATTCCAATGTGAACATTTCTCAGCCTGCTAATTGCTGAAGGTTCTCAATACTTTCTACCTGTAGGGGTGATACAGCCTCCGAGGTGCGAGTTGTCTTAGCCGGTTGCTTCGTTGTAGAATTAACCAAAATTCTTCCATTGAACCTCGTCAGAAAGCAAAGAAAAAAATATGCTCTTTAAACCCTTCAATTTTCTTTCAACATTTTCAATGGAAGAATAACTTACCGTAGAAAGCTGGCAAGAGACGGAGAGGTCATCCTGTCATGCGAGCTGTGGATATACAGGGCGACGCAGATGTGCAGAGAGGAGGTGATGTACTTGGGGCAAATCAGAGATAGATACAGACCAGGGGGTGATGTACATAAGGCAGCAGAGACAGATACAGATGAGGGGGAGATTGAGCTAGGGCAGCAGTGACAGTTGAGGGGGTGATGTACATAGGGCAGCAGAGACAGATCAGGGGGTGATGTACATAGGGCAACAGAGACAGATCCAGACCAGGAGATGATGTATAAGGGGCAATAGAGACAGATCAGGGGGTGATGTACATAGGGCAGCAGAGACAGACCAGGGGGTGATGTACATACGGCAGCAGAGACAGATACAGATCAGGGGGTGATGTACATAGGGCAGCAGAGACAGATCAGGGGGTGATGTACATAGGGCAGCAGAGACAGAACAGGGGGTGATGTACATAGGGCAGCAGAGACACGATCTCAGAGGGTGATGATACAATAGGGCAAAGCAGAGACAGATCCAGACAGGAATAATGTATAAGGCGGTCAATAAGCATGATCCAGGGTGATGTACATAGGGCGCAAGGAGACAGACCAGGGGTGAAGTACATACGGCAGCAGAGACAGATACAATCAGGGGTGAAGTACATAGGGCAGCAGAGGACATTCAGGGAGTAGATGATACATTAGGCACAGAGACAGATCCAGACCAGGAATGATCGTATAATGGGGCAATAGAGACAGATCAAGTGATGTACATAGGCAGCAGAGACAGACCAGGGGGATGTGAGTAACATACTCCCAGTCAGACGACTATGATACAAGGGGGGATGATACATAGGGCAGCCAGAGACAGATACAGTTCAGGGTGTGAAGTACATAGGGCAGACAGAGACAGTACAGATCAGGGGAGTGATGTAACATAGGGCAAGCAGAGACAATACAGACAGGGGTTGATGTACAATAGGGCAGCAGAGACAGATACAGATCAGGGGGTGATGTACCTAGGGCAGCAGAGACAGATACAGATCAGGGGGTGATGTACATAGGGCAGCAGATACAGATCAGGGATGATGTGCATAGGGCAGCAGAGACAGATACAGATCAGGGGGTGATGTACATAGGGCAGCAGAGACAGATACAGATCAGGGGTGTGTACAAAGAGGCAAGCAGAGACAGATACAGACCAGGGGTGAAGTAACATAAGAGCAGCAGAGACAGATACAGATCAAGGGTTGATGTACATAGGCACAGAGACTAGATATACAGATCAGGGGGAAGATGTACATAGAACAGGGCAAGCAGATACAGTAGATCAGGATGATGTATCCACTAAGGCAAGCAAGAGACAGAAGATTACAAGGAGCAGGGTTGATGTACAGATGGGCAAGCAGAGACAGATCCAGACCAGGAGATGATGTATAAGGGGCAATAGAGACAGACCAGGGGGTGATGTACATAGGGCAGCAGAGACAGATACAGATCAGGGGGTGATGTACATAGGGCAGCAGAGACAGATACAGATCAGGGGGTGATGTACATAGGGCAGAAGAGACAGATACAGATCAGGGGGTGATGTACATAGGGCAGCAGAGACAGATACAGAGCAGGGGGGATGTACATAGGGCAGCAAGAGACCAGATAAAGATCAGGAGAGGGTGATGGGGGTACATAAGGCAGCGAGACAGAATACAGATCAAGGGGGTGATGTACATCAGGCACAGATACAGATTTCAGGGGATGATGTGCACTAGGGCACAGAGACATGATCAGAATCAGGGGGTGATGTACATAGGGCAGCAGAGACAGATACAGATCAGGGGGTGATGTACATAGGGCAGCAGAGACAGATACAGATCAGGGGGTGATGTACATAGGGCAGCAGAGACAGATACAGATCAGGGGGTGATGTACATAGGGCAGCAGAGACAGATCAGGGATGATGTACATAAGGCAGCAGAGACAGATACAGATCAGGGGGTGATGTACATAAGGCAAAGACAAATACAGATCAGGGATGATGTACATAGGCAACAATACAGATCGGGTGATGTCACATAGGGCAGCAGAACGATCAGGACGGGTGATGTACATAGGGCAGCAGAGACAGATACAGATCAGGGGTGATGTTACATAGGGCAGAAGATACATATCAGCGGATGACTGTAACATAGAGGCAGCAGAATGACAGATACAGATTCAGGGGTGCTTTCTACATGGATAATGGAGGGGGTGAGGCACTTATAAACAAACATTATACAGAAATAAAACCAATTCAATCAATTTTTGCAAACAAAAAGAAATACCTTTATTAATTACAAGTTGCTCGTTAAATACAAATTGCTGCTGCTATGCGTTTACAGGTGCGGTGTATCTACAGCCGGTGACTACAATGCAGGTTTACACGTACACACTGGACTGAGCAGCAGAGTTGTTCGTTTTTGTCCCACAATATGGAGGAGTCAAGAGTAGAAAAGTCCAGAAAGCAGGTGTTGTAGTAGTGCCCGTCAGACCCCCTCCCTGGAGCCGTGAATGGAGAGGATCAGCTCCCTCTGTGACCGACTCAGATCCTAAAGCAAAACAAAACCAGCAATGAGAAACCCCCATTTCCTACCAGCAGCCTGTGCACCCCGCCCGAGCTGGGGACACTCCGTGCTCTGTGAGCAGGTGGAGGCGCCCCATGGTGTAGCTGCAGTACCTACCTGCCAGGCCTGCTGCGATCCTCCCCAGAACTCTCTCTCATGTCTCGATCCTCGCCCTCCACCAGCCAGGACGGCTCTGTGCCAAGCGCACGCGTTCTCCTTTGTTTCTTCTCTGCTTCAAGGAGTCGATCAGGTATTCCCGCTGCGCTGGAAGGAGTAAGAACAAGAGACAGCGCACTAGTCGTCCTCATATGGAATCCCGCTGGGACGCCTGTCAATGGAGAGTAAACCACTGCCTGCACCGTTACACTGTAACAAACAATCAGTGCAGGAACCAACTGGTGCTTCTGCTAGATCTGCTTCGCTCCCACAAGAATGACAGACTATAGCAAGCTCTCATGCTGTGGAGAGGCTGAGTGTAGATTCACACAGCTGGCTCACAAAGTAGATCCGGCAGGGATTAGATGCGGAGCGGACAGTCTGGGTGCTCGATGGAAGGAATGCTTGGTAAGGCTTGGGCAGCAGGGTGCATCCAGACTACAACCCCCATCATGTGTCCACAGGCAGTGGCCGCACTCAGGTCACACTAGGAGCTGAATATTCACCACAGCTACACGGCCTGAGCCTGGGGGGCGCTGCTGTGCTGGTTTTTAGACTCTGGATGCAAACGAGTGTTTCCATTCATCCACAGCAAGCGGAGATCTTAAAACAGATGAGAGATATATGAGAGGCGATGGCTGGTACTCACCACTGTAAGGTCAGACGCACCCCCGGTCCCCCCCCCCATCACCCCAGTCACTTCACCCATACCCGCCTCGCTGCTACCAGGCTGTCCCCAGAAGTCCAAGCACGCCATCCAGGTTCCTCCTCATCTCTTGAAGTCTCCTGATCTTCACCTGAAAAAACACAAAGAACCGACAGAGCTCAGACAGCACCGATCCTGCTCAGCCACCAGAGGGAGCACCACAGTGTATTCTGTTATACTCTACTCACCAGATGTTCGCACTGCTCCGTACTTCTGTCGTCCTCTACACTAAGAATGATGCACTGATCCTGCTCAGCCACCAGAGGGAGCACCACAGTGTATTCTGTTATACTCTACCACCAGATGGCGCTGTCTCCTATACTCAACATCATGTAATAATCACCCTCAGCCACTAGAGGGAGCATACAGTGTGGTCTGTTATACTCTACCAATCAATGGCGCTTCTCCCTCTACACTAGAATGATAGCACTGATCCTGCTCACCACGCAGAGGTATGCACCCACAGTAGTAGTTGTGTTTATACTCTACCACCAGATGGCTCTGTCTCCTATACTCAACATGATGTAATAATCACTCTCAGCCACCAGAGGGAGCACCACAGTGTATTCTGTTATACTCCCCACTGGATGGCGCTGTCTCCTATACTCAACATGATGTAATAATCACTCTCAGACACCAGGGCAGCACAACAGTGTATTATACTCCCAACCGGATGGCGCTGTCTCCTATACTCAACATCATGTAATAATCAACCTCAGCCACTAGAGGGAGCATACAGTGTGGTCTGTTATACTCTACCAACAGATGGCGCTGTCTCCTTTACACTCAGAAAATGATGCATCTGAGCTGCCCAGCCACCAGGAGGCACACCAGTGTAGTCTGTTATACTCAACAAACAGATGGCGCTGTCTCCTCTACACTCAGAATGATGCACTGATCCTGCTCAGCCACCAGAGGGAGCACCACATTGTAGTCTATTATACTCACCAGATGGCGCTGTCTCCTATACTCAACATGATGTAATAATCACCATCAGCCCACCGAAGGAGCACACATTGGTAGCCCTTTATACTTTCCCTCACCGGATGCGCTGGCTTCTTACCTTCAACAATGATGTAATAATCACCCTCAGCCACCAGAGGGAGCACCACAGTGTATTCTGCTATACTCCCCACCGGATGGCGCTGTCTCCTATACTCAACATGATGTAATAATCACTTTAAGACACCAGGGGAAGCACAACAGTGTATTCTATTCTACTAAACAACGGATGGCGCTGTCTCCTATACTCAACATCATGTAATAATCACCTTCAGTCACCAGAGGGAGCACCACAGAGTAGTGTGTTGTACTCTACCACCAGATGTCGCTGTCTCCTATATTCAACATAATGTAATAATTACCCTCAGCCACCAGAGGGAGCACATGTAGTCTGTTATCCTCTACCATTGGATGGTGCTATCTCCAGTACTCAACATGATGCAGTGACCCTACTCAGCCACGAGGGGCAGCACTACAGTATATTCTGTTATATTCCCCCACCGGATGGCGCTGTCTCCTATACTCAAGATGATTTAATCACCCTCAGACGCCAGGGGGAGCACAACAGTGTAATCTGTTATACTTTACCAACGGATGGCGCTGTCTCCTATATTCAACATGATGTAATAATCACCCTCAGCCACCAGAGGGAGAACCAGTGTATTCTGATATAAATCCCCCACCAGATGGCGCTGTCTCTCCTATACGCAACATGATGCACTGACTCTGTTCAGCCTCCAGGGGGAGCACAACAGTGTAGTGTCTTATACTCTACCACCAGATGGCGATGTCTCCTATACTCAATATGATGTAATAATCACCCTCAGCCACCAGAGGGAGCATAACAGTGTAGTATATTATTCTACCACAAGATGGCACTGTCTTATACATTCAACATGATGCACTGATCCTGTTCAGCCACCAGGGGGAGTAAACCAGTATTGAGTCAGACAGTGCCATCTAGTGGGAGTGTAATATACTGCAATGGTTTTTACTCCCTCTAGTATCTGAGCAGAATCAGTGTATCATGTAGAGAATGGGAGAAAGCGCCATCTAGTGGGAGAATATAATATATACAGAGGGTGAGTACAGATACATGGAGAGAAGGCAGATATATAATATATACAGAGGGGAGTACAGATACCTGGAGATGAGGCAGATATATAATATATACAGAGGGGGGAGAACAGATACATGGAGAGAGGCCATATATCTAAATATGTTAACAGAGGGAGATACAGATACATGGAGAGGACACGATATATAATAATACAGATGAACGAGGAGTACAGATACCTAAGAGGAGGCAGATATATAATATAATACAGAGGGGAGTACAGATACCTGGAGAGGAGGCAGATATATAAAATATAAAGAGGGGGGAGTACAGATACCTGGAGAGGAGGCAGATATGTAATATATACAGAGGAGGAATAACAGAAACCTGGAGATGAGGGCAGATATATAATATATACAGAGGGGAGTACAGATACATGGAGAGAAGGCAGATATATAATATAACCAAGAGGGAGTACAGATACTGGAGAGGGGGCGCATGATATATAATATAACAGAGGGGGAAGAAACAGATTCCTAGAGGTAGGCAGAGTAATATAATATATACATAGGGGAGATACAGATACCAGAGAGTTCCAGATTAGTAAATATATACAGAGGGGAGTACAGATACCTGGAGAGGGGGCAGATATATAATATATACAGAGGGGGAGGACAGATACCTGGAGAGGAGGCAGATATATAATATATACAGAGGGGGGAGTACAGATACCTGGAGAGGAGGCAGATATATAATATATACAGAGGGGAGTACAGATACCTGGAGAGGAGGCAGATATATAATATATACAGAGGGGGAGTACAGATACCTGGAGAGGAGGCAGATATATAAAATATACAGAGGGGGGAGAACAGATACCCGGAGAGGAGGCAGATATATAATATATACAGAGGGGAGAGTACAGATACCCGGAGAGGGGGCAGATATATAATATTTTACAGGGGGGGTTTTAAGTTTCCCGGAGGGGCAGATATATAATATTTTAAAAGAGGGGAGTAAAAGTACCGGGAGAGGGGGCAGATATATTATATTCCCCAGGGGGGGGATACAGTTTCCCCTGGGGGAGAAAAATTAATAATACGAGGGGGGGGACAGATCCCCTGGGGAGGGGGGGATATTTTAATATATACAGAGGGGGGTACAGATACCTGGGGGGGAAGGGGGGGGGGCAGATAAAAAAATAAAATATATACGAGGGGGGAGTACAGATCCCTGGAGGGGGCTGATATATAATATATAAGGGGGAAATACAGATCCCCGGGAAAGGGGGTGCGGGTATATAATATATACAGGGGGGTACAGATACCTGGAGGGGGGGGCCGGGGTTTTAATAAAAATATACAGAGGGGGGTACAGATACCTGGAGAGGAGGCAGATATTTTAATTTATATACAGGGGGGATACAGATCCCCGGGAAGGGGGCGGGTTTTTTATTTTAAGGGGGGTCCCGGGATCCCTGGAGAGGGGGCGGTTAAAATAATATATACAGAGGGGATTTAACGGATCCCCGGGAGGGGGCAGATATTTTATTTCAGGGGGGGAGTACAGATCCCCTGGATGGGGGCGATTATATATATATACAGGGGGGGGGAGGACGTTTACCTGGAGAGGGGGGCGATTTTATAATATATACAGAGGGGGGTACAGTTCCGGGGTGGGAGGGATTTATAATTTATACGGGGGGGAGGACGGGATCCCCGGAGGGGGGGCCCGTTTAAAATTATATTCCAGGGGGAGTACAGATACCGGGTGAGGGGGCAATTATTTTAAATTTTACGAGGGGGGGGGAACAGATACCGGAGGGGGGCAGAAAATAAATATATACAGAGGGGGGTACAGATACCCTGAGAGGGGGCAGATATATAATATATACAGAGGGGAGTACAGATACCTGGAGAGGGGGGCAGTTATTTTAATATTTAAAGAGGGGGGGGACGATCCCCGGAGGGGGGGCAGATATTTAATATATACAGAGGGGAGTACAGATACCCTGGAGAGGGGGCTGCAGGTATATGATATATACAGAGGGGGTGTACAGATACCTTAGGGAGTCAGATAAATGTACCACGTGTGTCTTGAGTAAAATCACAGATGCCTGTGGTACCATGCACAGAAGCGATTGTGTCCCGTCCTGTGGGTAAAATTTTTGGATCTGCTGGGCGTTTTTCACTTTTACTATTTTATTGAGATTTACGTCGTTTGTGTAGGGTGTGCTGGTGGAGCTTTTACCCAGTATAATATATACAGGAATATATAATGCTACGCCGTGCACAGGATAAACCCGTATTGTACATAAAACCTGTATAATGAGGAAACTCGCGCACCTGGGATAATGGAGGGATTAGCCCCGTTTTATAGAGGAAGGGCCCCCCCCGGGGGATACATTGCTGTGCGGTGTAGCTGAGTTGTCCGGGGCCCCGATTAAAAGGCCAGATAATTTCCCGGGCATTGTCCCGGAAACAAAAAAGCCCAGAGCCCCCCCCCACCCTCACTGGTCCAGTATTGGTGATCACTTGACGCCTGCGTGCAGCCCCCACCCCCGCACTACTGAGGCGGCTATCACGTCCGCACACATCCAAATGAGTTTCCGTCCGGCCTCTTATCTGCGCCGCAGTCTTATAATGGAAGAGAATTAAAAGATCTGAGCGGCACAACCGCGCTCTAATGAGAACATAAAGAGGTTTTCTCGCTTCTCTGCTTCCTGCAAATCATTTCAAAGCTTCATGGTAATTGCAGAGGACGGGGCCGGCAGAACGAGAACCTATAGAGCGGAGATAGCCGGGTAGTCCATATCCTGTACCGATTGTGAGTTGTGCCCCGCTCACCCCCAGACAACCCTTGTGTGAAGCAGAAACCAGAACCACAGAGGACACCATGAAAGAGGCGGTCTGTCTGCTACAGTACAAGAGGGCGGAGCTTCTATTTAAAGATCCACCCCTATTAGTCCTATCACACCTCTAGTAATACCACAAAATATAGGAGTGCCAATAGAATGACCTTCAGCAGCGGTAACTCATGTGTTCCTCTAACCCAATCAGTGCTGCCGAAATGAGTCATGTGACTTACAGAAAGAGGAGGAGCCTTGATTGCAATGAGTCATATGGGTGGGGCTTGCTTTTTATAGGTCACGTGATATAGCGCCCTCTAGTTTAAGGGGCGTCCCCTACAAACAGGACCCTCAAAGGAGCAACATGAAAGATCATGAGGAAGGTGAGAGATCAGCCTAAAAGTACACGGGGGGAACTTGTTAATGATCTCAGGGCAGCTGGGACCACAGTCACCAAGAAAACCATTGGTAACACATTAAAATCCTGCAGTGCCCGCAAGGTCCCCCTGCTCAAGAAGGCGCATGTGCAGACCCGTCTGAAGTTTGCCAATGAACATCTGGATGATTCTGAGAGTGATTGGGAGAAGGTGCTGTGGTCGGATGAGACAAACATTGAGCTCTTTGGCATTAACCCAACTCGCCGTGTTTGGAGGAAGAGAAATGCTGCCTATGACCCAAAGAACACCGTCCCCACTGTCAAACATGCAAGCATTATGTTTCGGGGGTGCGTCTCTGCTAAGGGCACAGGACTACTTCACCGCATCAATGGGAGAATGGATGGAGCCATGGACCGTAAAATCCTGAGTGACAACCGCCTTCCCTCCTCCAGGACATTCAAAATGTATCGTGGCTGAGTCTTCCAGCAAGACAATGATCCAGAACATACAGCCAAGGCCACAAAGGAAGGGCTCAAAATGAAACACATTAACATCATGGAGTGGCCTAGCCAGTCTCCAGACCTTAACCCCAGAGAAAACTTATGAAGGGAGTTAAAGCTTCGACTTGCCAAGTGATAGCCTCAAAATCTTAATTATTTAATGATGATCTGCAAAGAGGAGTGGAGCAAAATTTCTCCTGACATGTGCGCAAACCTCATCATCAACTACAAAAAAAGTCTGACTGCTGTGTTTGCCAACAAGGGTTTTAAGGTATTAAGTCTTGTTTGTCAGAGGAATCAAATACTTATTTCTCACTGCAAAATGCAAATAAGTGTATATAATTTATACAATGTGATTTTCTGGATTTTATTTTGGATATTCTATGTTAAAATTAAGCTACCCTCAACATTATAGACTGTTCATGTCTTTGTCAGGGGGAAACGTACATTATCAGCAAGGGACCAATTAACTATTTCCTTCACTGTAGGCTGCACCCCAGCGCTGCGCTGGCTCCTCTAAAGTCAGGCCATTGTATAGACCCCAAGAAACCTCATGGAGATATCTGGAACATGTTCAAAGAGAATAATCCAGGCACAGGCCGCCATTGATCTCTTAATTCTCCAATCAGCTGTAGCTCCCGGCTTGTCTTTGTAGATTGCAGCCGCACATTGATTGAGTGAATGTATTATATATTAATTATGTACTTGGCCGACATTACAATGACAAAACCGGTCACAGCTGAAGGTTTCCTGCACTCGCCAGAGGTTTTCCTATCATCACCACCACTTACATCAGGGCATCGGTTATACAAAATCTGGGCTGCAGCAGTCTGCACAGCGCCAGTCAGGGGCCGGAAAAGGTAAGCCCTACCCCTCCACCGCCAGAGCCATCCGGGCGGGCCTGGTTGTCTGTAATTGCTCTGAGTGAAAGGAGCATATTTGAGGTGCTTGCCCCTCATCAGTGAAGAGCAGGGTGCTGGCTGGGTGAGGGGTCTTACATGTAGCTCTAAGGGGGTAATGTTTCTCCATAGATAGATCACCATGAAGGTGCAAGAACTACAAGCCATGATGGCTGCACTAACAAGAGCTAGGCCTCCGGCGCCCCCTATTGGAAGCGGTTTTCCTTAAAGTCACATCCAGGCGACTACAGAGCCTTGAAATAGAAGTATTAAAACTCAATACAAATAGAGAGCTTCCTATCCACGTACAGCTGATTCAGGATGTCCCCCCTGCACAGTACTACTCCTGTCCTGGATGCTGGGTGTGATTCTCGGTATCTGCCCTTATTCTATATGAATGGGCAGTACCATTTCCCTGATTGTATACATATGAACAGTGCACAGTACTACTTCCCCTATCCTGAATGCTGGATGTAATTGTCAGTATTTGCTTTTATTCTGTACCAATGGACAGTGCACAGTACCACTTCTCTTTTTCTGTATTAGGTGTTAATATTATTCTGTACTTTTGGACAGTGCACAGCATTACTTCTGTATAAATGGACAGTGAATAGTACAACTTCTATTTTTCTCTTCTCTTTATCTTGGGTGTTACTATTGTTATCCTGAACATTTGGACAGTGCACAGTACCTCTCCTCTTATTCGGTATATATGAACACTGCACAGTACCACTTCCCTTGTTCTGTATAAATGGATAGTGCACAGTACCACTTCTCTTTTTTGTATCTCTGGTATTTCTATCAATGTTCTGTGTATTTGAACAGTGCACAGTACCACTCTCCTTTTTTTGTATATATGGACAATGAGCAGCACCAATTCCACTGACCTGCAGAAATGGTCAGTGCACAGTACCACTTCTCCTGTCCTGAATAAATGGTCAGTGCACAGTACCACTTCTCCGATCCTGAATAAATGGTCAGTGCACCGTACCATTTCTCCTTTCCTGTATAAATGGACTTTGCACAGTACCACTTCTCTTTTATGTATCTATGGTATTTCGTGAAATGTTCTGTACATTTGCATTATCCTGTACATATTGGAATTGCACAGTACCACTTCTGTCCTGTCCATTTGGCCAGTGCACAGCACCATTTCTCTTTTGTGTATCTTTGGTATTTCACACAATGTTCTGTACATTTGGAGAGTGCACGGTACTACTCCCTTGTTCTGTCCATATAGACAGTGCACAGTACCACTGCTCTAGCCCCAATCCAGTAGTTGCTTATATCAGTGCTGGAGACTCCCCAGGATGGAGAGCCTTGACCTTGCGCTTTCACCCCGGCGCGGTCTTTTAGGTGTGCAGGCCCCCTGGGGCCGCTCTGGGGCATGTGAGTGACAGCTCCTGTGATGGCAGCAGACTGACCTCAATCCTCCGTGCATTTAGAGCGGAGACTCGCCGCCTCACACAAGTCACCTTGCCGAGAGGCTGGAGGTCAGAGAACGCCTCCTTCTCAGAGGATTATATAATAGCGTTCATTACACACTGAGGTTCCCTGGATGACACCGGCCGCCACCACAGACACATGGCTGCTATTAATGGGGCAGGGGACACTATGTTATTTCGGTTCCTGGCTGCTGTAACAGTGGGGTGGATTATTTAATCCCTTATTGTCGTCATGTGATCACTGTGGTTACTGAACCATCTATGTCACCAATTCAACCTCCAGTCATGTTGTAGAGAAGCCTCAGCCGGCAGCGAGGAAGAGACCTTTCCTTGTCAGACGACTCTCTGTGCAGCCAGCTTCATTAATAAGTAACGACTATCCTCTACTATACATGGTGAGTCACAGGGGGCTGCAGGGAGCAAGAAAATGGAGAGATTCATAGAGAGCGGCGGTGACATCACTGAGAATGCCTCCTATCACTAGAGAGCGGCGGTGACATCACTGAGAATGCCTCCTATCACTAGAGAGGGGCGGGGCCGTCACTGAGAATGCCTCCTATCACTAGAGAGCAGCGGGGACATCACTGAGAATGCCTCCCATCACTAGAGAGCGGGGGTGACATCACTGAGAATGCCTCCTATCACTAGAGAGCGGCGGTGACATCACTGAGAATGCCTCCTATCACTAGAGAGCGGCGGTGACATCACTGAGAATGCCTCCTATCACTAGAGAGCGGCGGTGACATCACTGAGAATGCCTCCTATCACTAGAGAGCGGCGGGGACATCACTGAGAATGCCTCCTATCACTAGAGAGAGCGGCGGTGACATCACTGAGAATGCCTCCTATCACTAGAGAGGGGCGGTGACATCACTGAGAATGCCTCCTATCACTAGAGAGCGGCGGTGACATCACTGAGAATGCCTCCTATCACTAGAGAGCGGGGGTGACATCACTGAGAATGCCTCCTATCACTAGAGAGCGGGGGTGACATCACTGAGAATGCCTCCTATCACTAGAGAGCGGCGCTGACATCACTGAGAATGCCTCCTATCACTAGAGAGCGGCGCTGACATCACTGAGAATGCCTCCTATCACTAGAGAGCGGCGCTGACATCACTGAGAATGCCTCCTATCACTAGAGAGCGGCGCTGACATCACTGAGAATGCCTCCTATCCATCACTAGAGAGCGGCGGTGACATCACTGAGAATGCCTCCTATCACTAGAGAGCGGCGGTGACATCACTGAGAATGCCTCCTATCACTAGAGAGCGGCATCGGTGACATCACTGAGAATGCCTCCTATCACTAGAGAGCGGCGGTGACATCACTGAGAATGCCTCCTATCACTAGAGAGCGGCATCGGTGACATCACTGAGAATGCCTCCTATCACTAGAGAGCGGCATCGGTGACATCACTGAGAATGCCTCCTATCACTAGAGAGCGGCATCGGTGACATCACTGAGAATGCCTCCTATCACTAGAGAGCGGCGGTGACATCACTGAGAATGCCTCCTATCACTAGAGAGCGGCGGTGACATCACTGAGAATGCCTCCTATCACTAGAGAGCGGTGGTGACATCACTGAGAATGTCTCTAATAACTAGAGAGCGGCGGTGACATCACTGAGAATGTCTCCTATCACTAGAAGCGGCGGTGACATCACTGAGAATGTCTCCTATCACTAGAGAGCGGCGGTGACATCATTGAGAATGCCTCCTATCACTAGAGAGCGGCAGTGACATCACTGAGAACGCCTCCTATCACTAGAGAGCGGTGGTGACATCACTGAGAACGCTGCCTATCTCTTCAATAGAGAGAGCGCCCCCCGCCCATTATATACAGTTCCCACACAGGAGGGATAAATCCTTCCGCTTCCAGCCATTCCAATTATCCACAATAAACTAGAGCCACTTATTGCTTTTACATCCGCCATGATTTATTTCCTGGCGGCGGCGCTGGATCCTGAACGCTCTTCCATTATGAGGAGTAACGGCCGCTTCTCCCTCCACTAATCAGCCTGGAAGTGGCTGCTGACATCGGGCGGTCTGCACCGGATGAAAGCGGCCAATCATGGGGATTAATAACCCCTCAATTGCCCTTGTCGACGCTCGGTCGCCAATCTAATTTATAGAGCTGCGCCCTGTGACTGATGCTCAGAGGCAGCGGAGGCCTTTTATGAGGAGTTAACGAGGTTCCCCTTTAAATTACTTTCCATCCACGCCGGCTGAAATGTAGAAATAATAAGATGCTGTACAGTAAGGTCAATGGCGTCCCTTATCCTGCAGGGACCGGGTTCATAGCTGCCCTCGACAAAGTCACGAGCTTGTGTTTGGCTCTTACATGAGAAGAAGCTGAATAGCTGATTTCAGTCTGGAGGTGCGAGAATGGGAGAGGCTCACAATTGTGAGGGAGGTCACTGTGCGGTATATAGGACACGCTGTCTGCATTCTGCGATGACGACATTTTTAACGTTTTTGTTATATTTTATGGCAGATTCATGCGTTGGTTTTTTTCTTCGCTGAAAATTACTAGTGTGGAATTTTATTAAGGACCGTACTGTACGCGCGGGGGCGACGACGCGTAATCTCATAGAGAACTATGGAGTACCGTAATTGCGGCGCGCATTTTGCCACGTGTAACGCACAATACGTGGCGAAATATGTGCCAAAATAAGCCATGTGAACATACGCTTTTGGATGCGTGTTTGGGACCCAAACACGCATCTAACAATGAGCAGTGTGATTTTACACTGTTCGCAATGTAAAACACGTATTGGAGTTCACATGAGTGATCGCCGCTGCGTGTTTACATTGCTTGTGAAAGCTGTGTGATGCAGCGATAACCACCAAAAAATCACACAGCTTTCACAAGGATTCTGATTACGTCTTGGACTCCGGACGGATGCGAGCTGATTCCACCATTACAGCTGGATTATTGTCTTTTGGGGTGAGCTGACCTTCCTTTTTGTTTTCTGTGTTGACATTGCGCCTTTCCGATCCATTATAAGAATGGTCATGTCAATTCTTGGAGTGAAAAACACAGCAGGTGCCCTATAATAAACTATAGGGTGCGATCCTGCTGCATCCAACATGGACCCAAAAACTCTGTGTGAACATACCCTTAGTCGCTCTTGGGTGCTTGACAACAAAGGGATGCAATTGCTTGCGCACTATTCTACACTAGTAATATATTGCAGTACTGTGTACAATAATGGAATTCCTATTACAGCCTATGGCAGGGTGTAAGAGGAGTAGTAAAATGGCAGCCTTCATTAAACCTCCGGCTGCCATGACAACTGATTGGGACCCGCATCCTCAACGTGGGCTACCAGGGACCGTAAAATGCTGTGGTTGAGGTTGCTGCAGCATCTATGGAGTTTAAAGGCCGCCAACAGCATGATCTCTAATCCCAGTTGCTAGCGGGAGGTCCTGGTTGTAACCAACAGACATTACTTGCCGCGTATGGCGTAAGTGACCCCGCTTCACACAACCCTACGATTTTATGTTGTGAAGTCACATTAAATGTTGGGGTTAAACGACACAAAAGTGCAACAGGTGAACCCAGCCTCAGGCGAAAGTTGATCAAAATGAACAATTCATGGAAAATGAGTGTAGATCCCGTGAAATTTACCAACGAACAATCGTTTTACTCGTCTGCTGCCAGAAATCAGAACTGGTTAAAGTGTTATCTGATTGTCTCTAGTCCACAATTCTACCTTCATCCGGGGCCACTAAACATGTATGGCCAGTGGGCATAACCAAAATGGTCGGAAACATGTAAGGCTGCGATGGTGAAACGAGTGATCAACCATCCACTTCCGTCTGTCTAACGTGTACGCCTACTGTCTCTCGCGCTCACCTTTGCTGAATGACTCATGCAGCAAGTGAGGATATTCCCTTAAGGAGTCAATGTCATGTATCCTCGCACCCGCCCCCTCAAGCAGGATTCGAGCTCCAGCGATCCTCTCAGGGTTTACACTACAATGATCTTTCACATGTTCTGAAGGGTTGCTGGATTCGCCATTGGAACCCAACCTCTGTTCCTTTAGAGAATCCATAGGCAAGACTTTCCGTAATCCCAAAGGGAAGACGTATCATTGAAATGTATCTGGAGAGGCTAATGAAGGGGCTGCACACCTTGACAATGTGGTCCCCATTCTAGGAGAGGAGACTGAGTAGATCTCCACTGAAATCAATGAGGAAGAAGGAAGCCACCAAGTTCCCGCAGGGGGTCATGATTACTTGTTTCCTTACCTTCCACTCAGCACTAAGGGGCGCTCTCAGAGGCTCAATGTACTGGAAATTTTGGTTTAGTTTAAATAATTTTGCAATGAAGAACATTTTCATGCTGAAGAGCTTCAGACCTATTATAGGGGTCATCTTAGCAGAGACCATTTCTTTCCGAAAGCAGCCCCTGGGGTGATCAGTTGATGCCCGGATCCCACCTTCAGCTCCTCTAGTAGCCAGATATGTAGTATTATACGATGACCAGTCAGAAGAATAGTCATCCATGTGATAAGGACAAGCCTAAAAACATCATAACATTTGTACTAAATGTCTGTTATTAGGGCCTAATCAGAGACCCCCCTCTCTATAATATTTTTATGTCTTAAAGGGGTTGTCCCACTTTAGGCAGTGATGGCATATCGCTAGGATATGCCATCATTATCTGAGAGGTGCTGTCCCGGACCTACTTCCTAAATGAGCCCCGAAAACTCTATGTTCTGAACGGAGACGTGGTCGGGACACTCCCATAGACATAAATGGGAGTTCTGAGTAGCTGAGCGGCGATGCTCCTTTCCCAACAGAGGTTTCGGGGCTTGTTTAGGAGGAAGGTGGGACCGAGACCTTTCAGACAATGATGGCATAGCCTAATGATATTCCATCATTACCTAAAGTGAGACAATCCCTTTAAATCAGTTTTCCCATCTCGCACTTTGATTGCATATTGAAAGGATAGGCCATTACTGGGTGGTAAACGATCTCTAACATGAGCCACCAAAAGTCTCTGTTCAAAACACAACTCTCCATTCTGTTCTATGAGCACAGCGCTCACTTGCACTGGGAGCTCCCATAGAACAGAATGGAGACCACAGCACTCCCCTGTACTGGGACCTCCCATAGAGGAGAATGGAGAACACAGCGCTCCTCTGTACTGGAAACTCCCATAGAACAGAATGGAGAACACAGCGCTCCCCTGTACTGGGAACTCCCATAGAACAGAATGGAGAACACAGCGCTCCCCTGTACTGGGAACCCCCATAGAACAGAATGGAGAACACAGCGCTCACTGTACTGGGAACCCCCATAGAGGAGAATGGAGAACACAGCGCTCCCCTGTACTGGCAACTCCCAGAGAACAAGTGGAGAACACAGCGCTGCCCTGTACTGGGAACTCCCATAGAACAGAATGGAGAACACAGCGCTCCCCTGTACTGGGAACTCCCATAGAACAGAATGGAGAACACAGCGCTCCCCTGTACTGGGAACTCCCATAGAGGAGAATGGAGAACACAGCGCTCCTCTGTACTGGGAACTCCCATAGAGGAGAATGGAGAACACAGCGCTCCCCTGTACTGGGAACTCCCATAGAGGAGAATGGAGAGTTGTGTGAAAGTGTAACCCACACTTTTTTGAACAAAGACTTTCAGGGACCCATTCCTGAGATGGGCCGGGTTTCAGTGCAGGATCCTGCACTTTATTGTACTTTGATGGCATATCCCATCAATGTGCGTTATTAGAAGACCCCACTAATAGGACATATGTGCAGGGACCCATTTAATCTGTGTCACTAACCATCCCTTCTGGGGAGTTTGAGGCCCTACTTGACAGACCCCACTGATTTCTTCATCTGACACGTCAGTGATAGAGGACAGCGGACGCCGGCAGCACTATCAACTCTATTTAATACATAAACAGAAAAGTGCAATTATCAATGTAACAAAAATATGAGGAAGGTAAACCTAAGACTGACATCACACTAAAATCACCTTAAGCCTCATCTGTCTTCCTAACAGGACACCCTGATTAAGCTATCTGCTGTGAGAGAATTCTGCAGCGAAGCAAGAACAAGGTGCGGGGATGAGGGATCCAGGAGGGCAGCGCCTCCCACAGGCTCAGACGTCCGCAGGAAAAGGACAGGACTTCAGAATGTGTCGCTGTTGGATAAATACAGAAGTAAGTGAGCAAAACAAAGCAAGACTTCATTTAAAGGGTTCTTCGAATGGAAAAAAATACATGTAGTGGGCTGGGGTGAAATAAAAAAAAACAAAAAGACTCCAACCAGCTCCGATCATCAGCGTCTGACCCTGCAGCCAATCACAGGCCTCAGCGATCACGAGACGTACAAACATGAAGCGACTGATGAAGCTTGTGATTGGCTGAATGTGACGCCATTGGATGGAAGCAGCGGCTTCGGAGCTCAGAGCTGGAATGGAGCCAATTGGAAAGGAGAGACTTAGGCTATGTTCACACGGCGTAATTGCGGCGCGTACAGTATGGACGCAATTACGCCGGGTGATTTGGGAGTCGCGTACTCCCGCGGCAGCCCGCTGGCCCCAGCGTATTCGCCGCAAGTAATTGACATGTCACTTCCTTCCCGCGCCTACAATACCATCATATTGTACGAGCGGGGGGACGAGGCGTAATCTATAGTTCTCTATGAGAACTATGGATTACCGTAATTTCGGCGCACATCTCGCTCATAGTAGAGCGCAAATATGACGCGAAATGCGCACCGAAATTTGTCCATGTGAACATACCCTTAGGGCCACATGTATGAAAACTGTCTAGGTCTAAAACTCACTTTGTTACCCACAGCAACCAATCAGAGCTCATATGAACCAATCAGAGCACCCCTTTCATTTCATATAGTGCTCTGGAAAAATGAGAGGGGCGCTCTGATTGGTTGCTATGGGCAACAAAGTGAGATTTAGACCTAGACCGTTTTCATACATGTGGCCCTTAATTTTTCCTATTTCAGACCCTTTTTTAAAGTTTAGACAAGCCCTTTGGCTACATTCACACAACAGTGATTTTCTCTAGGATTTTTAAATCGGATTCAGTATTTAGAATTCATGAAATTCCGACTGTAAATTGTCCCCAAAGATCGCAATAGAAAATCCGAACTGTAGTCTGCTTGGATTTTCTGCGGTCGGATTTCATATCTAAAATCCGCTCAAAAAAACTTAGAATATGTGCTATAATCCATCGTATTTTACTTTAAGTGAGCGGATTATAGTACAGTTCAATGTTAATGGGCCGGATGAAATCAGACAACAGAATCTGCGCAAAAAAAAGGTGATAGAAAACGAAAACCGATTGTAAAATAATTGGTCAGATTCTATTATGGAATCCGTCAGGTTTTTTTACAATTGCTGTGTGCACGCAGGCTTTAAATGTGACACGTGACTATGGAAACCACATAGAGGCCCCCGGCTCTTCCCTGGAGGTCCCACCACCAGTGACTAGAGGTATCACAGAGGATTTGGATTTTTAACCTCTAGTAACATTATTGTTTTCGTCTAGATGTGACGTGTTGGCTGTCTGGAGCAGCTGAAGAAAACCTGCGTGCCACTAAGAAGCGGAGTATCAGTAAGGCTATGTTCACACAGCGTAATTTTGGTGCGAATTTGCGCTCTAATACGGGTGAGATGCGCGCCAAAATTACAGTAATCCATAGCTCTCATAGAGAACTATGGATTACGCCTCCTCTCCCCGCTCATACAATACGATAAGTGACATGTCAATTATTTGCGGCGATTATGCGCCGTGAGTAATGAATGTCAATGGGGGTCGGCGGGCTGTACGCGCGTATTAGCGCGAGCTCCCGAAACACACGATGTACTGCGGCGCCTATTGTACTTGCCGCAGTACATTGTGTGAACATACCCTATGAGATGGAGGCTATCACATCTAGGACACATTTTAACCACTGAAATAATTGTGAATGCTCACCTCTCTAGAGCAGGGGCCACAGAGTCGTCCCTTGAGGACACTTCCCAACAAGCCATGTCCGGCTCTTAGGAAAAAATACAAAACAGGGAAATGTTAGAGACATTCGGACATTGAATTTAGATTTTTTTTTGTCACAGAAATGTATGTAGTAGCCTTCCAGCAAGAGAAAGGGCTGAGCCATTGGAGGAGCGTTCCAGAAGCGGTCATCATCCAGGCTCCGCAGAGTGCTGATGGGGAGACATCTGTCACACCATAGTCCAGAAAGAAGACGACTGCACAGTCAGCAGCCATGTCCGTGCATGTAGTGATTGAGGTTTATAGCGTCTTTCTACAGTACGGTACTACATGTCCTGCACTGCTCTTACATGTATTAGTGAGGTGCATGCAGTGAATGAGGTCTATAGCGCCTCTCTACAGTACAGTGCGGTACTACATGCCCTGTACTGCCTTATATAACAGACTGAAACGACTCCACTAATGTGCAGCTATCCCTTAGTGTCTTTTCAGCATTAGTGTCTTATCACGAACAACTTTAGGGTCAGGCGACATTCACATCTGTGACCGAGGTTCACACAGATCCGTTTACTGACAGACATGAACAGCGCCCGACGGACGCCACTGACTACAATCGGGTGGGTCAGGTTCCTGTTGTGGTGTTTGCCATTTTAACAGAAAAAAAGTAAGCTGCGCAATTTCTTACTTAATTTCGGACAAAACTTGAGACAGAGGTTCCAGATGTGAAAGGTACACATTAAAGGGGTTGTCTCACTACGAGGATCGCTGCTTTTTATGTTAAAGATCTTGCAAAAACAAGTCACTTTGCAATTTATGTCCATTACCAGTGTCCTACCTATTCCTAGATATCCCTTCTTGTATGGGTTGCAACAGCTTCTCAGGTCGCTATGGCTACAGACCTGTTCAGTCTCTTCTGATAGGCTGCCAGCACTGGTTGCTATAGCTACAGACCTGTTCGATCTCTCCTGATAGGCTGCCAGCACTGGTTGCTATAGCTACAGACATGTTCGATCTCTCCTGATAGGCTGCCAGCACTGGTTGCTATAGCTACAGACCTTGCTTGTACTGCAGCCTAGTAGAAACCAGTAAACATGCCCCGAATTCAAAAGGAAACCAAGAAAACCGGATGAATCAAATAGCTCTAATCTCTGGATGTGTATGTAAGTGTTTTGTATTTGCAAGCATCATTAATCTGAATAAAGTTATTTAGAGATGTAATGGATGTACTGTGCCACCTCTTCTTCTCTAGTAATCATCTATGGATTTTTGCTTCTTTACACATACAGTGGTGTCTGTTTTCCATTGTATTGCTTACATTCATAGAGATCCCTGTGTATCTGATAGGAGGCTGAAAGAGCATCTAAGCAATGTGTCTCCTGCAGTCTGGACCCTTTACACCAGCTCAGAGGGGCCGTACACAGCTGCTGCATGTCTCACCTTTCAGGCCCGGCTACGAGGGTTACACACCTACCTCCTTCACTGTCCTCGCGGTTCATTTTGCATTCTGGGGCCTGTAACAACAGACGGACTATCAGATTGGTCACACAAACACAAAGCCATAAATAATGGAGGAGCAAGTGGAACGTAAGATGTTACCAGCGCTGGAGAAGGTCTTGTATTCTTGGCCAGTCTCAGGCAAAATCCTTTAAACACGGTGCCGACTCACTGCCTGGGTGACATTGTCAGAGGTATTCACTTCCACGACACCAAGCCTGAAAAAGAGAACAAATCCACAGCAATCACCATGATGTAGCACACCAAGACACAGCGAGGGGCTCACATTCTGCCCCCTGGTGTCAGCCATCACCGGTGTCCACTATCCCCTCACATCCAGTGACTGCATAGCTCACGTGCAGATCTGCAGAGCCTCCTCCACATGTCATGTGTACACAGCTCCATCTAGCTTCTGGGAAATGTCTCAAGAGTAAAACTACAGAGAACTGCCCTTCATGTCAAACTATGAGTAATTACAGGCTGACCCCACAGTGAAATGAATTAGCCCTGCTAGCAGGGGTGCTGGCGCAGTGCGGGGTACCCCGCAGTCACACCGACAAGAGCCCTGCTCATCTTTTTGGGCAATAAGGAAATAGAAGGACACAAATGTACAGAAAATAACAGCTGAACTATATCTGGGTTCCGGTGTCTTTACCTCCCAACTCATCCTCCCCTCCATGTCAAATCCAGATTAACTGAAATGTCAATCCAAGTAGTTCCTAGATCCCAACAAAGTGGGCATGCGCCAGGTGATCAGTAAGATCAGGCCGGCCGTGAAGGGGCTGTCCCACGTTAGACAATGATGGCACATCGCTAGGACCTGCCATCACTTTCTGTTAGGTCCGGGTCCCAGAGCCGTGGTCCAAGGAGCTGACAATCTCCCGATACAAGAGCTGTGGCCCCGGGAGCTGACAGTCTCCCGATACAAGAGCCGCGGCCCCGGGAGCTGACGATCTCCCGATACAAGAGCCGCGGCCCCGGGAGCTGACAGTCTCCCGATACAAGAGCCGTGGCCCCGGGAGCTGACAGTCTCCCGATACAAGAGCCGTGGCCCCGGGAGCTGACAGTCTCCCGATACAAGAGCCGTGGCCCCGGGAGCTGACAGTCTCCCGATATAAGAGCCGTGGCCCCGGGAGCTGACAGTCTCCCGATATAAGAGCCGTGGCCCCGGGAGCTGACAGTCTCCCGATATAAGAGCCGTGGCCCCGGGAGCTGACAGTCTCCCGATATAAGAGCCGTGGCCCCGGGAGCTGACAGTCTCCCGATACAAGAGCCGTGGCCCCGGGAGCTGACAGTCTCCCGATACAAGAGCCGTGGCCCCGGGAGCTGACAGTCTCCCGATACAAGAGCCGTGGCCCCGGGAGCTGACAGTCTCCCGATACAAGAGCCGTGGCCCCGGGAGCTGACAGTCTCCCGATATAAGAGCCGTGGCCCCGGGAGCTGACAGTCTCCCGATATAAGAGCCGTGGCCCCGGGAGCTGACAGTCTCTCCGATATAAGAGCCGTGGCCCCGGGAGCTGACAGTCTCCCGATGTAAGAGCCGTGGCCCCGGGAGCTGACAGTCTCCCGATATAAGAGCCGTGGCCCCGGGAGCTGTCGATCAGTATACGGAGGGCTGGGGAGGTTTCTCACCGTTGCTGGGGGTCCTGGCAGGCTCCATATTGTCAGGTTTCAGCTCCCTCGCCCTGTGGGTCAAGACAAGGAGTAATCAGTATCAGGACTGTGGAGTCGGCAAGCCAAAGCCCCGACTCCTTAATTTCCCAAACCCCAGACTCCCTCATACGCGGCGCATGTTTAAGTGATAACTTTACTGTAGTATAATGGTAACATCTGGCTGTTTATCACCTTATGATACAATAATCAAGCTATTTAGGTAGAACAGACACTGACAAGCTAAAGGGTAACAATGTTTTGATCTTTTGAACACTTGTGGGTAGAGTTGAAGAAAAAGCTGTATTTGTATCCAAGTCCAGTCTGCACCAACATTGGGAATGTGTAGAAGAGACCTGGGAGCAGATTTTGGTCAAGATGTGCTTGAATCTGATTCTGAGCCCAGAAGGATTCAGGCAGTATTGAAAACCAAAAGGTGGATTTCCCAAATACTAACAAAATAATAAAAATAAACATTTTAATTTTTAGGAGCAAAACAGTATCAATGCAGTTACAGTAAAGAATCTGAAGAACTAAGCAGATGCTAAATACATGCAGGTCACATTTATGTATAAGATATGTAAGATGACAATATATAAAATTACAGTAGCCTCATGTACAAAGCTGTAGTGGATGGTAAGAGATGGAGCCTGAAATTTACAAGATCAAAACATTGTTACCATTTTGCTTGTCAGTGTAAAATATATTTATTGGATATGAACACAAAAAAAAATTAAATATGCAAAACACTGCAGGAACATTTGTGGAGTCTCTGAATTTGTTCTGAGAAATAGTATCGCCTCCATCAGATCCTGCATACATGACCTCACATCTGACCTCATTATTTCCAGGCTAGAGAACGGCCTCTCTACACTAACTTGGGTTGGGGGCAAAGCGGTGACTACAGGGGCAACATCTCTAACAATGTCAGGGTATAAAGGAATTGCCTCAGCCAGTGTCAGTTTTGATGAATGGTTGAACTCTTCTACTTCTTTGAAAGCAGGTGAAACATTTTGCTGAAACCTGTTTGCCCTGGAGCGGGATCTTTTCCCCCTGGGGCAGCGCTTTGCCTGCTCCATGTCATCACTTACACTCCTCATGTGATGAGGCTGAAGATATGGGAGCAGTAGCACCGGCCAGACCCAATTCCTCTTGCTTTGCATCGAACTAACTGGACCAACTTATTATATATTTTGGGAGTCGGTCCATTTTATGACGACTCCGACTCCACAGCCCTGTTTTGTACTGTATATGGCAGGAAGGGGGCGCCCCCACAATGCAGAGCTGATAAATCATTGGAGATACAAGTCCCAGCAGAACAGGCCTGGAAAAGATTGGGTGTGGGGGGAATCTACAAAACAATGACCTAAGCTTGCTGTGATTCCAGGGGGACTACAAGCCTCAGCATGTACCTGCACCCCCCACCAAGCCCAGTACAGGTAAGGACTACAACACAAATCAGGAGAGCCTGAAGAGGATATTGGGCGTCCCATGTACTGAGGTAAGACGTCAGGGGCCCCGCTCCGAACTAGATAGGGCCAAATTCTGGGAGGTACACACCTCAGCGACATGTTCTTACTGACCAGAACTACACGGCCCAACGGTTCCGGCCCGCGCGCCTTCCCGCCACTCGGCTGAGGTAAAACGAAACCTGCCAATCACGACGCGGAGTCACATGACCGGCGCGGGGGGGGGGGGGTAACCGATGGATGGGCGGTTGGATTGCTCCATTGTAAGTGGGTCGGGGGGGATGTTTCACGTTCAGAGGATGAGGGGACAGCACCGCCGGCCTATGCGGTGTAACGTGGAGAACAGCAGCATCATGGGAGAAATCTGGGGCCGAGGAGCCGGCGCTCACTGCAGCCAATCAGATTGCAGCTGTGAGGTAATTGGTCGCTATGGCAACCGCGCTAGTTACGCGCCGGCAGCCCCGACCTTGAGGCGTTATACAGAGGACGCGGGGTGTTATACGGAGAATGTGAGGTGTTATATATAAAATGTGAGGTATTATATGGAGAATGGGGGTGTTATATATACAATGTGAGGTATTATATGGAGAAAGGGGGTGTGATATATACAATGGGAGGTATTCTTTGGAGAATGGGGGGGTTATAGATACAATGTGAGGTATTATTTGGAGAATGGGGGGGTTATATATAAAATGTGAGGTATTTGGAGAATGGGGGGTTATCTATACAATGTGAGGTATTATATGGAGAATGGGGGTGTTATATATATAAAATGTGAGGTATTATATGGAGAATGGGGGGGTTATATATACAATGTGAGGTATTATTTGGAGAATGGGGGTTATCTATACAATGTGAGGTATTATTTGGAGAATGGGGGTTATCTATACAATGTGAGGTATTATTTGGAGAATGGGGGGGTTATCTATACAATGTGAGGTATTATATGGAGAATGGGGGGGTTATATATACAATGTGAGGTATTATATGGAGAATGGGGGGGGTTATATATACAATGTGAGGTATTTGGAGAATGGCAGGTGTTATCTATACAATGTGAGGTATTATTTGGAGAATGGGGGGGTTATCTATACAATGTGAGGTATTATTTGGAGAATGGGGGGGGGTTATCTATAAAATGTGAGGTATTATTTGGAGAATGGGGGGGTTTATATACAATGTCAGGTATTATTTGGAGAATGGGGGGGTTATATATACAATGTGAGGTATTATTTGGAGAATGGGGGGGGTTATATATACAATGTGAGGTATTATTTGGAGAATGGGGGGGTTATCTATACAATGTGAGGTATTATTTGGAGAATGGGGGGGTTATCTATACAAAGTGAGGTATTATTTTGAGAATGGGGGTGTTATCTATACAATGTGAGGTATTATTTGGATACAATGTGAGGTATTATTTGGAGAATGGGGGGGTTATATATACAATGTGAGGTATTAGTTGGCGAATGGGGGGGTTATCTATACAATGTGAGGTATTATTTGGAGAATGGGGGGGTTATATATACAATGTGAGGTATTATTTGGAGAATGGGGGGTTTATATACAATGTGGGGTATTATTTGGAGAATGGGGGGGTTATATATACAATGTGAGGTATTATTTGGAGAATGGGGGGGTTATATATACAATGTGAGGTATTATTTGGAGAATGGGGGGGTTATATATATACAATGTGAGGTATTATATGGAGAATGGGGGGTGTTGTATATAGAATGTGAGGTATTATTTGGAGAATGGGGGGTGTTGTATATAGAATTTGACGTATTATATGGAGAATGGGGGTGTTATACGGAGAATAACTAAGATTTTCTTACCAAAATCTTTTATTTCCCTGAGTCCTCAGGCAGCGCACAATGGGTTCCTCAGCCCACCTAGGACAGAAGAAAAGAAACGAGAATCAGGTACAAATAATTCAAGCATTAATTAGATCCACCTCACCCATATAAGCTCCACAGTAGTTTTTTAAGTGCGCTTTCACACAGTGCCGTTTTAACGGCGCTCCGATTAGGGTGCTTTCACATTGCATTTTTGATACGTTTTTTCAACGTGTTTTTTTGTGCAGGAAGGTACAGGAGTTAATGCTGTACATTGCTGCACAGAAATCGCAGCAAAATTAGCGGCAAAAATTGTGATTTTTACCGCGATTTTTATGCAGTAATGTACAGCATTAACTCCTGTACCTTCCTGCACAAAAAAACGCATTGAAAAAACGCATCAAAAATGCAATGTGAAAGCACCCTAATCGGAGCGCAGTTAAAACTGCACTGTGTGAAAGCAGCCTAAAGCAGTAAAGACTTTTTTATGCATTTGGGATACCTGCGCTGCCTTCAGAAATAAAGATTTCGGTAAGAAAATCTTAGTTTTCACGGTCGTGATAACGAAGCTGCAGGCAGGAGTGAGCGAGCTCCTCCTGCTTGCGATCGTCGCAGTAAGGGTATGTTAACACGCCGTGTTGGACCCGAAAATCGCATCCAAAAATTTAGAGTCGATCGGATCCAACATGCAGCTTCGTATAGGATGCAGCAGGATCGCACCCTATAGTTTATTATAGGGCTCCTGCTGCGTCTTTCGCATTGAGACGCATCAGCGATCACTGGTGTGAACGCCGGTACATGTTTTACATTGCGAGCAGTGTAAAATCACATTGCTCTTTGTTAGATGCGTGTTGGGGTCCGTTTAGACAGACTCAAACATGCATATAAAAGCATATGTTCACACGGACCCAACATGCTGTGTGAACATAACCTAACAGCAATCTGAAGCTCACTGAGTGAAAAAAAATGTGAAAAAGTAAAACACAAAAAATAAAATAACACGTACACCGCCCTTTTCCCCTTTACAAACGGCAATCGCCCCAAAAAAGATAAACAAGAAATCAAGTACCCATATTTGGTATCACTGCGTGCGTAGCGACCGGCCCTATAAATATCGCGTTAATTAACCCTTACGGTGAACTCTGTAAAAAAAAATAAATAAAAAAAAGTTACAGAATTGCGATTTTTATTTTTTTTTGTTCATCACACAGCACATAAAATGGAATAAAAAGCGCTAAAAAACTCGTATAAACGCCAAAGTGGTGCCAATTAAAACGTCAGTTCATCCCGCCAAAAAAAGTCCTTACACAGCTCTGTATATGGAAAAATAAAAAATTATGTCTATCAGAAGATAGCGATGCATAAATATTGTTTACACAATAAAAACTTTTAAAAAAATGTTTTTAAAAAAGTGCTACCATATAAAAAACTATATAAATCGGGTATCGCTATAATCATCTTGACCCAGGGAGTAAAACCAACTTGTCACGGATGCTGCACGGTGAGCGCTGTTAAAAATAAAAATCACTACTAGGATTGCAGTATTTTCTTCACGCTGCCTTCCAAAAAGCAATCGAAAAGCCTCGTCCCTCCAAAATGATACCAATAAAAACAAGCTGCTACACCGCTCCGTACAGAGAAAAATAAAATAGTTCTGGCTCTCAGACTGCGGCGATGCAAAAACGTGTTTTCCTTTTGGAATAAGGCCGTGTTCACACTGCTTATTCCCGACGGATTTGTGAGCCGTATTGAGCTCACAAATCCGCCGTGAATAAGGGGCGGGGCCGGAGCGCGGTGGGGGCGCCGCTCCCGGCCCCATAGACAATTCATTGTTTACGGCGCGTCCACGCCGTAAATAATGTGCATGTCACTTTCTCCCCCCGCGGCGGATTCGCCGAGCGGGGAGAAGCGACGGAATCCACTGTTCTCTATGAGAGCAGTGGATTACCGTAATGACTCCGACGGATTGGCGCCGTACTGAAGTGCAAATCCGGCGCGGAGTACGGCGCCAATCCGTGCCCAAATAAGCCGTGTGAGCGAGGCCTAAAAGTGTTTTTATTGTGTAAAAGCTGTAAAACATAAACAAATATACAAATTGGTCATCGCTGTAATTGTATCGACCTGCTGAGTAAAGCTAGGATGTCATTATACCGCACAGTGACCGCTGTAAAAAATAAAAAAAACACTACCAGGAATGCTGTTTTTTGTTCAAAATGCCTCACAAAAATCTTAATAAAAAATGATCAAAGCGTCATATGCTCCCCCATAATGGTACCAATAAACACATCAACTCATCCCGCAAAAAAACAAGCCCATAATCAGCTCCGTATACAAAAAAATAAAAAAGTTATGGCTGTCAGAATAGGACGACATAAAAACGCTATTTTTTTTATAAATGCATTTCTATTGTGTAAAAGTAATAAATCATAAATAACTGTATCAAATGTACAGTATAAAGTATATTCCCCCCCCCCCCACATTGTGAAGCCAATGGTCCCGATTTAGCTTTTTATTGATGACTAATGTCCTATCGCTCAGTCATTTCACCCTCTACCACAGCGGTCGCTATAGATTTACATCCCCCGTCCAGATGTGTTTTGTATCTTATAGATTTAGTGATTTAGTTATTCATGTCTGACTGACGCTCACCTTCCGATGGAGCAGATCCCTCGCCGATATTCCTAATGTCTTTTATGTATAAAGTTTTGTTGACATTTCCATATTCGTCTGAGGATTGGCGTCTAGCAGGGATTGTCTGTAACTGCAGATATACACAAGCCACGTATATTCTTATTTCTATGTGGGTGCACACACTGTGCTGAGAATGTGCAAAGAGACTTATTATTTGTACTTTTCAGATGTGTTAAACATGTAACGTGACGTCGCCCCAAACTGAGACCTGTATTTGACGTTGTCTGTATGAAACATAATAATGTACTTATGTATGAAACGCGGAGTTTCTGGAAATACAGTGTATAACTATTCATCTAATTTCCTTACGGTCCGGCCTATGTTAAGCAAAACCGGACCCCAGGGACATCCAGCCATGTGGTCCGGTCATTCTTATGGTTGACTAATTTTTACTATTTTAGTTGTAGTAGAGAGAGTGACTGTGCTGGGATCTCTGTTACTGAATCATGTCCTTCTTTTCCCCAATACAGGAAGTTTAAAAAGTCCCGCACCCCTCCCGGCCCCGGTGGGATCGCAGTTTGATGACCTTCTTGTCACTCGGACCCTTCACTTCTCCGGGATTGGAGCAAAGCTAAGTAATCTGTTATTTCATGAGTGTTAGATATTTTATTTTAATGTTTGTTTCTGTTGCCTGTACTTTATACACAGCCACATGACTCGAGGATTCTGCACCACACTTGGCACAAAGGTAAGTCAGGCGTTGGGGAAGGTTTTACTCTTGTCGTGTTTTCAACATTTTTAACTTGCCGTGAATGAATTGTGCTTATGCTGAATTTGGGAATTCTCATAAATCTAACCCCTCTCAGACCAGTCCGTGCCTTCAAGAAGGAATCTGCAACTTGACAAAGGGTTCAGTGTTGGTAAATCCCTTGAAACGTCGCGGGTTAAGCACCATCTCTGATGAGTATACATATTTACTGCTCTTACTTCTGTGTTGTTCAATGTGGACTTTTAGCCATTTAAACATATGAAAAGACTTACTACTGCTGCTATATGAATAACATGTTGTCCAACATTGGATTAAATAATATGCATAGTGAAATGCTCCTAACAAGATAAATGAAAAGTATAGATTTGTAAACAATGCTATTTGTTGCAAAAATATTGTCAACGAAAGTTTTAATATATAAACAACATTTAAAATGTACAAGCTATCTGTTTCATTACTTTAAGCAACACATGAATAGAAGATCATTTGTACTGGGTCATTGTGCTGCTAGTAGAGTCTGTCTTTTTCATCCTACAATTTGTCGGTCTCTTGTCTTCGGTGCACTTATAATATCAAGGGCACCCCCCTAACAACAGGAGTTTGCTGTGCTAGGGTGTGCCCTGGGGGAATACTACCATCACCATCTTATCAACATGAGTACCCCCTCTTCACTACAGTGATCCATGGCGATATGTTAGGATCAGGATAGCCACCATGACAATAGCAATCTACTTCTACTCCCATCCTCTCCTGTGTTGCCGTTGGGTCACTGCACTTGCATATCAACCTCTATCAAGCATCTATCAACCTCATGGGGCACCGGTATCGCATCAGCTCGCATTGACTGTTATCATAACTTAGCCGGTCAAACACTGGTCTAAGTAACTTTTGTGGTTTTTACTTAAACCAATAATATACAGTATTACCTCATATATATATATATATATATATATATATATATATATATATATATTATATATTATATTTTTATATATTATATATATATATACATTTTATATCCAGTATATATTGTTCTGACCACTGAGATGTATTGACATATAAAAAGTCAGAATATGCAAGTGCAGCGACCCAACAGCGGCGCAGGAGCGAATGGGAGTAGAAGTAGATTGCTACTTTCATGGTGGCTATCCCACAAAATCCATACAAAATAGGTACATGCTGGCTAATACGTTTCAGGCCGGTTAGTGGTCTTTGGTCACAGCATAAAGGGTTACACTAATCCCCTTATATAGCAATACCTGGAAATTTAACTCTTTATGGAATATGGATGTACTGATATACCGGCAACATGCAGATCTATTTTTACATACACAAGCTGAAAACTATACATTGCAGACAAATATTTATGCCATGGTAAATACACCACATTTGAGATAACATAACAAAAATGGATGCATTTTTAACCAAAAAACGTACACATAGGCAGTATGGACAAAACATTGAACTTTACTTCAATTTTATAAATTGGTGCATAAAAGACATAGTTCTATGACGAACACCTTAGGCAATGAAAAACATATGAAAACGTGGCAGTACTTAGCTGTATAGCTTCTCCTGTTTAGGAGGTGATGCAATGAGCGACGTTTCGGAAGGCACGCCTTCCTATCTCATGCTTGAGAAAGGAAGGCGTGCCTTCCGAAAAACGTCGCGTCATTGCATGGCTGGCACTGGGCTGCAACTCAGCCATGATCGGCTCCTACTAGTTACTATGGGACTATCACTCACCTCCTAAACAGGAGAAGCTATACAGCTAAGTACTGCCACGTTTTCATATGTTTTTCATTGCCTAAGGTGTTCGTCATAGAACTATGTCTTTTATGCACCAATTTATAAAAATGAAGTAAAGTTCAATGTTTTGTCCATACAGCCTATGTGTACGTTTTTGATTTATATAGGGGAGTCTAAGCAAGGTACTCCTAACGGCTGGGACTATAACGTGTGCACTGCTAATATACGGCATTGTTTGCAATTATTGGATAATGCATTTTTAACCCAACAGAGCAAAACACGAAAAAAGAAAAACGCAAGAGGGAGAGAAAGGGAGACAAAAAAGGGGGAAGAACTCCTCTGTATGATATTCTGTTGTGTATAACTTTTTTGCCTTGTATCTTAGTATTTGGCCAATCCAGAAAAAAAACAGAAAAAGAAAAAATGTCACAAATGGAAAAGTAATGGTATATTTCTCATCTATTGTGATGTTCTAACTTTGGGTTTACTTCATGAAAGTCCTTGTTAGACCTCAATGCAGGTGGCAAGGCTTGTTGGGCATTACACACCACCAAGAGCTGAGTCTCTGGGAGGCCATCACAGATGCTGACGGTTTATCTGATTAAATTGAGAAACCCTTCCGACCACTGTTCTTGTAGCTCGTATTCTCGATTGCACATATTCACTGTATTTCTTGCATGTATCCTTTCTGTATGAAATCCTGCTATTAATAAAACTTTCTTTGAATTCGAAAAAAAATAAATAAAATTGAGAACCCTTATTTCAGAACACCAGATCTGTTTGGGCGCCCTCTACTGGACAGATGCACTTACTAAAGATGAAATTCAAAGCAAAACGAACAGTTCCCAATATTCAGGTACAAATAATTTAGAGAAAGCAGTGACAAAATAACTCGCAGAATAATTCAATCCAAACAGCCAGAGCTAACAACCAGCATTTTGTAAACGAGACGTTGGTGTCGGCCAATGTCTAAAATATCAATCAACCTTGTGGCACATCAGACCATGCACTGTGGTATAGCCTCATCCAGATGTTTCTCAGTATTTTGGTGCTGCCCTATCCTCTTATCATAAGGTTGTTCTTAGGAACATTTGCAGTTGTGTCCTTTAATCCTATAATATACAGTAGTGTAGAGTATGGAGGTCTTACCTGTGGTTGGTGGGGGGGACTTAGGACCGTCCTTTATATGACTTTGTTGCCTCTGTTCATCGGGGGAGATTCGATGCACAGCCCTCCACAGCTTGTCTCCAGGTGGTGGTAACTGGAATTCATAAGCCCAATCAGTTTCATTGTTTGACCTCAGTGCAGGACCAAACTTGCATGTACTGAATACAGTGAAAATGTTCAGGTTCTGAACTGGTTAATCTATGTTTATACTGAGTTTTGGGACACAAAAGGGAATAATCAGCCTGTGAGAGGCAGCAGCAGCCAACGTTCAGTTAGGAAAGCAGGCAAATGTTATTCACACTTTATAGGGTGCAATTATCAAGAAACGAAAGTGAGGTTTACTTGTAGCGGTTCCTCCTTACTTCGTGCCCAGCCTTTTTTCCAGAAGCTTTGTATTTGTTCTAGCTGCGCACGGCTTTCAGGTAAGACTGCACCCGACAGCTACAGGAGGGTCCATAGAGCCAACCCCACCATCCAGGGGCCCCACACCTGCTCCTTTGGGTTTAGAGGAATTAAGGACCATGGTAGTGCTGAGATGTCGGACATTTCTAGCCGCGTGACATGTCCGTGTCTTGCTGGAAGATCCCATCCGCCCCAGGGAAGATAATCAGTATGTATGGGTGCATGTGATCTGCAAGGATAGATTCATATCCAGATCAGGGGAGAGCACCTTAAATATGGATGAGTGACCCAGAGAATGCCCCGAAAACCTTCCCCAGATCATAACACTGCCACCACCAGCTTATGTTCTTCCAGCAATGGTTGCAAGTTATTTCCTGATGTTTTTTGTCTGACACACCAATGTCCATCCATGAAGTTTTTAGAGCGTCAGGGTCCCAGCTGCACCCTGTTAAGATTAAAAATGGCCTGAAAGATGGGTGGCGTACACAATCAAAACAGAGACAGCTGCGCCTCTATTCATACAATCCAAATATGGTCAGCACCTCCAAATGGGAAATAAATGGCGCAGGATAGTGCAAGTGAAAGTAGGTCCCCTTGTGAACAGAGAACACCTTGCCTTTGGAGTTTGATCAAAATGTGCAGTAAGAGCCTTAGATTTTCATATTTATAAGATACTAACAGAAATTCACTATAAAATAATCCATATATTCAGTGGTTATCGGTCTCTTGGCGTCTTCTATGAGCTGCTGCTTCATTTTGGTGTTTGCATTTCTGCTCCTACCATGCACCTGAGCCATTTCACTTTTTTTTGGAGGTGCTGACCATTTTTGTCTCTTTTGGATTACAGAGCACCCCACTTTTATCACATTAATAATCCACTAGTAATTATGACCCATGAAATTCATTAGGTCAGTCCAAAAATGCTATCTAATAGAAAGGAGAAAGTGGCCTTTTAAAGGGGTTGTCCACTTTATATTGTTTTTATTTATTATGTATATAATAGGGCTGGCGCCTTGTTTAGTCCGTACAGTAAATCCTTTTGAGCCAATAGAAAGAGGAATGTGGACAGTACATAAAAAAATATAGGAACATAATTTTTAACACTTGTATGTTAGAAAATTTTATGATTTCCTATAACATACAGTGGACACTCAACATAGAGTATTAATTGGTTACAGGAACGACCATTTGATGTTGAAACTATAAGTGTAATGAAAACTGCTAATTGGTTCTAAAGCTCACAAATTGTCAACCCAAGATAAGAAAGATTAAAGAAAATAAGGCCGATACTAATCCACATACAGCAGATCCTTATATATAGCAGTCAGGAGGAGTTGCTGGAGGTTGCAAATAACTTTCTATGATGAGGACAGGAGATTCTAGGGTCATGGTCTTCATATACAATATACATGAAAGAAAGCATATGTAAAGAGTACTGCTACAGGACATGTACAGTACTGCATGTATGTAAGGAGAGGCGACTATAGACCACACCAAATCCACTGCATTAACCTCTCTAATACTTGTAAGAGCCCAACGTACCAAGGCACAATGTTCCACTTGTACTAGCACATCCTGTACTGTCATAGGAGACGCTAATTAGACCCACAAAATCACTAGCATGACTACCATCACTTATACTAATGTTCCCAAAGTGCCCACAGTACAGGGACATGTAGTCACTAGCAATGTTCTAGTAGAAGCGCGTATATAGACCTCCAATATCTCTGCATGAATCAATAACAATAATTCAGCGTATCTTGAGATGTACAAGGACATATGTAGTCTACCGAACTGTCACTCGTAAGAGAGGCGCCTTTAGACCATCAATCATATCTGCATGCTCACCTCTGTTATCTGAATGTCCTAATCAAGAGCTAAGTTCACAGGATCATGTGAGATCCCGCCACTGTACTTGTTACGAGAGGGCCCTACTAGACCATCAATCACCTGCATGCACACTCAGTTAGTAATGCATTCCCCCCAAGTGCAGTACTGGACAATGTTAGTACCCGCACTGTACTGTAGAGCAGGCGCTATATAACCCATCAATCAATCGCATGTACCTCTCTCAATACATGTACGAGCAGTACCAGGAAATGTCCAGCTACCGCCACTGTACTGTAGAGAGGTGGCTTATAGACCCCTACATATCATCGCCATGCCACCTCACTGATACATTGTCCAAGAGCCAGTACAGGCAATGTCAAGTACCTACCAACTGTTCTGTAGAGAGGCGCTACTATGAACCACAATCACTGCATGCACCCTCACTGTAAATGTAAGAGCAGTTACAGGACATGTAGTACCGCACTGTACTGTAGACGACGGTGTATAGTCCCCAATCACTGACATGCAACCTCACACAATACATGTAACCAAGCTGCAAGTCACAGGACAATGTAGTACCGCACTTGTACTTTGTTGAGAGGCGCTAACTAGACAACACATGACTGCAATGGCAAATCAACTAATAAACCATGTTCTAGAGCAGTACCCTGGGGATCATTGAGTTGACCGACAACTGTTCTGTAGAGAGTGCTATTAGCACCACCAAATCACTGCAATGCTCTCATCCGATACTTGTCAAAAGTCAAGGGAGCTGTAAGGACAAGGTCAAGTACCGCAATGTACCTGTAGTGAAGGTGCTATATACACCAATAACTGCATGCACCTCACTAAATTACATGGTCATGTCAACTTTGAAGGCAAATTACAGGACATGTAGTGGCCGCCACCTGTACTGTAGAGAGGCCGCTATAGAAACAACAATCACTCGCATGCACCCTAACTAATACATGTAAAAAATGAGCTACAGGACATTGTAGTATCAGCACTGTACTCAGTAGAGAGGAGCTATAGGAACCCCACCCAAATCAATGGGATTGCACCTCACTAAATACATGTAAGTGCACAGAGTACTGTACGGGACATGCTCAGTAATGCCTCATGATACTGTAGAGGCGCTACTATACCACCCAATACAATGCATTGCACCTCAATAAACTTGTCAAGAGACCGTACAGGACATGTCTGCTACGCACTGTCACTGCCTTTTAGAGAAGGGCCTAACTAAAGACCACCAATAACTGCAGGCACCTCACTAAATACATGTAAGAGCCAGTTACAGGGACTATTGTAGTTATCGCACGCTACTGTAGAGGAGCTAGTATACCACCCAATCACTGATTGCAAACACTCACCTAACTAATGTCCCTCAACGAGCTGTTTAGGCTACCAAGGCTGAGTAACGCATCACATGTAATGTTGAGAGGTGCTATCAGGAACTCCATATACACTGCAAGAACCTCACTGATACTTGTACATGAGAGCAGTCACAAGGACATTAAGTTACCCACTGTAATGTAGGAGACGGCGCTATGCACACCCCAATCAATGCATTGCAACTCAACTGATACATTAAAGAGCAAGATAACTCGGACATGTAGTACTCGCATCTGTACCGTAGAGTAATGAGAGGTGATCAACTAGCACCGTCAATCACTGCATTGCACACTCACGAGTTTTCCATGGTAAAAGAGCAGTACAGGACATCGTAGTACCAGCCAAAGTAGATTCGACTGTACTGTAGAGAGGTGCTTTAGAATCCCCTGTTCATCTGGCATGCTCCTCACTAATACATGTATGGACGCAGCTACAGGACATGTAGTTACCGCCACACTAAGTAATGTTTGAGAGGTGCTATAGACCTCAATCACTGCATGAACCTCTCTATACTACTTCGTCAAAGAGCGAAAGATACAGGTCATGTAAGATAACCGCAAACTCGTAATGTAGAGACGTGCTATAGATCCCCCGGATCCACATGCATGCACTCTCTACTAACACACTTGTCTGAGCAGTACAGGACTTGTTTACGCAACCATCTACACAGACACTGTACTGTTTGAGAAGTGGTTTATATAGAACCACTAATCCAATTGCATGCACACTAACTATACCATGATCAAATAGAAGCACTCGTAAAGGGAAATGTCTGTACACCCGAACTGTACAGTACGAGAGGAGCTATAGACCTCCAATCATCTGTTGACACTCACTAATACATGTCCAAAAAAGAGCAGCAACAGGGACATGTCTTCTGCAACCTGTACTGTTAGAAGAAGGCGCTATAGGTCCAACCAATCACTGCACCCATGCACCATCACTAATCATGTAACGGAGCAGTACAGGACATGTAGTCACCGCACTGTACTGTACAGGAGGCGGATCTATAGAACCACTAATCACTGCATGCACCCCTCACTTAATTCATGTAAGAGCAGTACAGGACAAATGTCCAGTACAGCACTGTAACAGTCTAGAGAGGAGCTATAGAACCTCCATACATCCACCTCGCATAGCAACCTCACTAATTCATGAAAAGTGCAGCACCAGGAAATGTAAGCACTGTACTGATAGGACGAGGCGCTTTGACCAACCAATAACTGCATGCAACCTCACTAATACATGTAAGAGCTGCACACGGACATGTGAGCACTGTACTGTAGAGAGGCGCTTTAGACCACCAATCACGGCAATGCACCTCCACTCACTACACTGTAAATGAGCATGTGTACAATGTCCAGTTAAACACGACTGTACAGTTGAGCAAGAGACGCTATAGACCCCCATTTCTATAAGTAAAATGCTTCCTGGATAATCAGTCATCTAATCATTCAAATGCAGATACAGGCAATCGTCTGTGACAATTGTAAGGATTGTGTGTGGTCCTTTAAGCCTTACAGTGCTCCCAGGAAAGTCATTGTATCCAGATGCAACTGTACACAGTGTATATATTATAAAGTTGACAACCCCTTTAAGGTGGTGCTGCACCCTTGTACTGCTGCACAGGTCTTAAAAATATGCTCCTGTCCCGGTTCTCGCCGTAGTTATCTTCCATAAACCAGTGGAAGAAATAGAATTCATGGTGCAGGAGAACTGAAGAAGAGCAAGGGTGTTTCTCATGGATGCGATTACTGATCAAGGGTTGTATAACTCATCGAACAGTATTTAATATGATATGCACCTTAATGATTACTACATGATTTTAATTATAAAACATGATTCTAGTTGAGAACGGTATGTGGGCTGGGTCTCTTTCTGCGGCTCCTGAGAATAATTTCAGGTGTGGGATCCAGGGGACCGTCATTTTGGAGTAATGTTTTTTAATATTGCTGGGATTTTTTACCTTAGTCCAAAGCTCAGTAGATGAGGCTTTTATAGGCCGGTGCTAGCGGGGAGGGTTGAAGCGGAATTGTGTAGGGTTTGGTGGTAGCATGATGAGGCAGGTGTATCTACCTAACATCATATCTCCTGTTACTGTTCCTTGGTTAATGAGAGCTCCACAAAATTTTTTTATTGTCATACTATTCCAATCTACATCCTTGACTTTTAGCAATTCCTGATGGGACCTACAGGCCTCACGTTAACACGAGCTTATTTCTGAAAGTTTTTAATACAGATTGGCCGATCGTTTTATTCGTTTCTGAACATCAGTTGGAGAAATATCAAGTTTCAAATATAGTGTACATAAGTGGTGGCACGTATTTGTTAACTTTGATTTCAAGGAACGGTTTCACAATCTCCAATATCAATTGTAAGGTGGTTGAATCCGTCCGTATAACTAATCTTTGTCATGGTGTAATTTGTTTTTCACGTAAAGGATTAGCCGTCGTCTTTCCCGCTCCTGGGCCGGAACATCACGGAAACGGTATAACGAAAACATACTACGCAAGTCGTGAAGTGAATGAACGAGACAGTATACTTTCTATTGAACATCAATAGACAAATAGGCTGACCTAGTGACTTATTTCGGTCTGATATGCCAACGGATTGACGATTGGTCAACTCCGTCGGCAACAAATCACGCCGGCAGAAATAAGCCGTCAAACGAGTAATCCAAAAAAGATAGTGTAACGACCCCGGCCCTTTACTTTCTCAATTCAGCCCAATCCACAATGGCGGCAATAATCTCAGATGCATTTAGGCATGATAGACAATGGTCAAGGGACAATCTACCTGCAGTTTCAAACCTGTAGTGCAGCATCAGTATGGGGATGGAAAAGAATAGGTGTGATTTGATCTGGAGTGCATTACTTTTCGCATAGTCGGCCTTGTCCCTTGGTTGTTGGTGCCAGCTAACACCAAGGGGCCTGGTCTGAGGGTATTTCAGTAAAATGCTGAATCTCATGGGATTTTCACGGCCAAATAAACCAATCTCTAGGGTTTACACGAGATAGAATGGTACCCACAACCGACTCAATAAGAAAAAAACATCCATACCCACCAGTGAGCCGGCCATGTCTTCGGGCGTGGGGCGGAAAAATGCCTTGTTGATGCCAAAGAGGTCAAAGGCGTGAACCTATGGGCAGATGGTTCGAGCTCCCGATTAGAGAAAGGCACACAGTGAATCAAATCAGACCACCCGTTACAACAACCATGGTAGGCACCGAAGAGCATCTCTGAGACGCACAGTACGCGAAATACTTTGACGGGCAGTATGGGGCTACAGCCAAGACAGAAAGACCACACGGGTGTGCCTCTCACTTTCAAGCTCCAAGAACAGGAAACTGACGCGCTCACCAAATTTGCCAAAAGCTCATCCGAAAATTGGACCAGTAGAAAATTGGAAAAAAGAAAAGAAAATATAAACGTCTTGCCCCTAGGTCTGTTGAGTCGCGATTTCTGCCCTGCCGGACATCCAGGATGGTTAGGGTCATGATTTTGGCCGTAGTCTATCAACATGAATGAATGGATCCTTCCTGCCTGGAGCTAAACTCGGATGTTCAGGCGGGGGTTCTGGTGCGTGGTTTGTAATTGGTAGTGGGGATTATTTTCTTATGGCACTCTTTGGGGCCCAATGGTAACCACAATTTAGCATAGTTCGCCACAACACACTTGTGGAATCTATGCCACGGAAGACTTTAGTGCCACAGTTTAAGGGCACCAAATGGGGGGTCACCAACCCGTTCGTTATACCATGGTTGTGTACCTAAATAAAGTGGCAGCAGTTGAGTTGTGATATCGTCTCTAGACAAAAGTTACATTTGCGAAGCGGGGGTCAAGGAGACCGTGGCCATCAGAGCGCTGAGCCTGCCACACTGCACGTCAGGCTGTCAAGCTCGTTTAAGGTGTATTACAGATCTTATAATTTCTAGTTTTGATGATGTAGGCCCTAAGGTAAATAATAATTTTTTCACAAAAAAACTCTGCTTAATTCCAAAGTTTTTGGAAATTCTATTTATCTCATGCTTTGTTTTCAGATTTTTGTCATTGGATACAGACAAAACCCCACCCCCCAAGTAGTAACTGCTCTTAGCAGCAGTGATCATTCTGCTGCCCTGTCTTTCAGCTGGACACCGAGCCTTCTCAGTCTCTGTCTTAACTTTTTACTGAAAACAGTCATGAATAGACTCTCCTCGTCATGCGGCTGCCATGAATAACATTGGTTTAAAAACTGTTCATCTTTGTACTGTAAATACACAGATTAACAGCCTGCTGATACTGTATTGAGAATCTCAGTGGTTGTTTTCGTACAGCTAGTTCCTTGTTTGTTGGAATATATACTGTTTTTATGCATCTACTAATTTCTAATTCAGACTGCGTTTAGATCTCACTTTTTAAAGCCCAGACATTGAGCACCAGTGGACTTGTTTTGGTAAATTTTCTGTTCTTTTATTAAACATCACCATCCTCACCTCGAACAGGACACAGCTAGGAATTAGAAGCGCTGCAGGAGCTGAATTGGTTTAGCCACAGTGCTATAGAATGCCCACAGCGGTCCCTGTCACAGAGTAAAAGTAGGACATTAAGAAACCTGGGATGAGCAGCAGCTTCTGTGAAAACACAAACCAGCTGAAGAAGGCCTCAACTAAAAGATCAACGAGGAGATACATGCATATCAATTCCACCCAAACTTCAAGGGGTGCGTTTCCCAGGGCTTTAGCGAACAATAATACCGGTCGGCTTGCCAGGCCGGTTCTTACTGTCCCTGTTTTGCTGGCATGTCACCTCAGCACGAGCCCCACCCGAGGGAGGCTTTTCTCCCGAGCACATTGAGCCTGACGAGGATGGAAACAGCCCTCCCCTTCACGTTGACGTGAAAGCAACAGGGTTCCCATCCGGAAACAGGACTGGCCGAAGATTGTTGCCTTCATACAATGTTTCTGCTCAGCCGCGACCCGAGAATGCGGCAAAAACCGCGGGCGCGGGATGGGGAAATCCCAACACTGCTCTGGAGGTTTTCCCATAGAAGACCCACCTCATTTGTGAAATGCCATAAGTGTCCCAGTGGTCAGTGTATACATGAATACTCTGAGCCTGCTAAACAGGAAAGGGATGCCTCACTCACAATAACCCATTTGCCTCTGAATACATGATCTTGTGGGTGTTGCTGATCTGCTATTGCATGGCGCCAAGCACACTAACTTTAAGGGGCCCTCTAGAGCTGCTTTTGCATTTATTACATTAGCTTATGTCAGTATCAGTGAACAAACTCACTCAACCATACCAAGTGATAGTAATCAGGCCACCAAAGGGGGAAAGAGAACTACCCAAAATGTTGTTTGGAAAAACCTTATTCATTTATCCTGCGGTCACACTGATTTAGGCCAGAACAGTAGGAAAAATTTAGGGTGCTTTCACCTCGGTGCAATTTTTGACGGTGTTTGTACCGCCGATTTTGCTGTTTCTTGTGCAGGGAAGGCACAGAATTATGGCTACTGTAACATTGCTCGCACTAATATATCTGCAGCAAAACAATGCAATCAAACGCACCATTACCTGAAAGCTCCTTTACTCCAATCAACATTGCGTTCTACTGTATCTAACACCTGGCCTATATCATAAGCTTTATTTTGTACTTCTCATTATTTTAGCCAGGATAAATGTACCCAGGTACTGTGCTTCCCTCATAGAAGATAGTTTCTTGTTTTGTAATGTTGCTGAATAACAATTGCAAATCAACTGGGTGTATGTCGTATGATAATACTCTCAGTGTGTGAACCGCGCACTGCCCAAAGTATTTCTGAAGAGTTAGTAATCAGCCGATTCATAAGCCATGTTAGAATGAGCGTAATAAAAGAAAAGTCATCCTCTTATAAATATAAGGGAACTACAGGCCCCACACTCTGCACAAAAATCCTCGCTTGTGGTGGGTCATTAGGTGATGTATTGCGTTTGTCACATCATGCCAGTTGATTGACTTCTTTCCATCAGAAGATTATTTTTTATTCTTTCAAAACCAGACCACCCAACCAAACAAAAAACTGTGACTTTTTCATCATCCTCCTAGAAGAGGGGAAGGAAGGAATTATCTGACACAGCATCTCCCACTACACCTACGGTTAACAAGTGATAGGGCTATCTTTCACCTCATTGCGAAAGCGTTAAATTCATTAGAACCTTTGGGCACTCCAGACAAACGCCTCTATTAACCTACTAAACTCATGTTGCCTGTTTGGAGCACATGTAGTAAAAAAATAAAAAAAAAGGAATAAAAATTCGGTTAACTGAACTCCCGTCCACTTTGCTGAAGAGAACACGGACCAGGTGTAAGAGTTTTTAACCACAGTCTGCAACCGGCGCACTACAAGGTAAAATAACAATAATTTATATCACATAGAAACAATGCGTTTCATCCTTAAATAAGACTTCATAAAAAAAATACAATACATTAGGCCTTAAATAGATGGAGAACTCAGTCAATTAGGCAAACACCCTCTAAAAATTCCTTTATTACCAAGACGCTGGCCTTTGGTTAATTGTATAAAAAAGTGAAACATCCCAACAATAGACCAAATTACAAAATGAACATTATAATTAAATAAATACAACTTTTTATAATTGCCAATATAAATAGATAGTAACACTCCTACTATATAACAAAATATCCGTTACATTCTGGACATCACCTCCTCTGGGTTGGACACTGTAACCTATTTTTTTTTAAGACCACTGCCAATATGAATGTTAACTTCCCACTGGGCGTCGGCAGCTGTGTAAAACTGATTTTTATACAGAGGAATTATCTAGTATTTTATTAATTTCATTTTAACACTGATTACTTTGGCTTTGTTCTCACAGGTTTATTTTGGTCGGCGCGCGATTTGCGTGGCGTACTGAACGATAGTAATCTGAGACGGTTTATGAGGAAGTGGGTGGTTAGGGGATTGAATATGGCGCGATGTTCCTCGTGTTTAGCTGGGTGCTTCTGCACAGGACGGGAAATTAGATCAACACAGGCCACCAAACACACCATAGCGAACATATACGCATGCGGGGGACGAGGAAAGTGACATGTCAATTATTCAGGCCGCTTACGCGCTGCATTGTAATTGACAGTCTAATGGGCCCCACCCACCCGTCTCCCCCATCCCACAAAGAGAGTACCACTGCATCGACAGTTATTCACACGAGACTCGATTGACACGATTGCAGGTTGATATTGAGTAGTTCTTCTGATCCATACCATAAGATTTGGTCATGTAATTCCTTGATCTGGAAAAGATGCAGCAGGAGACCCTATAATAAAGTTTTAAGACGCGTTGTGTGATCCTGCTGCATGTTGAGATACGTCGTTGGATAAGCTTTTAGGATCCGATTCACCGCCCCTGCGTTTTGGAATCCATGCGATTTTCATGACCACAACAATCAACCTCCAGTATGAGACCCTCTCGTATAGTAGAACAAACACACCTTCCTTAAAGTTTAATGTATAAGAATGGAGTCCCTGTTATCTTTTATTGTTTTAATATTATATTGTTTGTTTTTTATTCTTAATAATTTCTTTATTGTTTTTTTTTTTTTTTTTATTGAACCTTTCCGCTATACCCAGTTCTTTTACTAACAGTCGTTACTTCCTGTGGCATCTTGCACTTTTCAAGTTTTAAATCTCGTTCTCAAAACTTTTATGGTTTATGTTTTATGCTTAATTTTCTGTTAAGCAGTTTACTCTGCCGGATTTTTATATTGATACTTCGCGGTCGTGATCTTTTCGATGTTTATGGTTAATATAATGACTATTTCGCTCATTCGTGGGGGATTTATATAACTTTCTTTTTATTAGTCCTAGATAGTTTTTATATATCACTTATCCCTTTCCCATGCCAAGTGGAGTTGCTACCTTTTTACATTTTGGTTCGGGTGGGGGGGTTCCTTTGGTCAGGAGATTTTTTCTATCGTTTTACCTTAGATATATAACAATCACCATACTAGTACATTAATAGTGTATGACTTCCAGTCTAATGTTTGTTTGTTTTAGATATAGTGTTCTCATATGACTACAACATTAACAATGACGGGACGGCCGGACCGAAACAGACTTCTCCCCACATTCCTCGCTCTTTCCAATTCGGGTTTATGGTTTACCTCTTACTTATGATGGTTCCAATTACCATTCACATTTGGTTTATGTATTATTCTAACTGGCCATTTACAATTTTTCCTGATATTTGGGTATACACTATTCCGTAGTTAGAAAACAATTATGGGGTATAACTATTCTTCGTTCTTTTTTTATCGTTTGGTTAATGCTGCAAATTAAGCCGTTTAATTTTTTATGCACTTAAGGTTACCTCACCCAAAAGGTATATTTTATTTTATCTTTTGGCTTATTTGGTTATACCTTAGGGCGCTATTAATGGATGGATGTACACATTAATTTTGTTCTGTGATCTTGTCATTTATGCAAATACATTGTTTGTCAATTCTTTTTATTCGATCGGGACAAGTTTTATTGGTTTTCCACTTTTTGATTTTTTTTTGTAAATTTTTTGTTTATATTTGGTATCATGCTTAATAAAATTTTTTAATAACATTTTTTATTAAGATTAAGTCTCCATTTTTTGTTTTTATTCCTGTTTGTAAGGAGTATATCATACTTTAAATATACGGAGGGATTTTTGGTGCCTCCTTTTGTTTAGATTACATCTACACCTCAGAAGAAGGCTTCCTTATGAGTGAAAATAATTTTGTGTCGTACTATAAATTTGCGGCGTTTTTTTTTTTTTGAGTTTGTACGATGTACATATTGTGTTAGAACATGGTGGCGGTGTAGTTTGTTTTGAAGTTTTTTTCTTGGTCGTTTTGCTCACTACAACCAAATTTTCTATTTAGGTTAATTGTGATTGTTTTACTGTTTAGGTGGTGGTTTTTGCTTTGGGGAGTTTTGTGGGTGCAGCGTGGGGTGTTTGGGTGGGTGTGGGGAGAAACTGATATTTTTATCTCTTTAGCGTTTAGGGAAGTTGAGAGGGGGTAGTGGACTATAGCGCAAATAGATTGTGTTGCAGGGATTCGTGGCAAGAGGAATCGGTGGGGTGTTTCAGGCTGCTCACGCCGGTTCTAGAGGAGCGGATATTTTATTGTGGGGGATGTTTTCTGGGGCGGGGTTTGGTGAAGATTAGGTTTTTGGATATCTTACGGCAAGCTCTGAGTTGGTAACTCAATGACTTGTGCCGGTTTGGGGTGTACTGGTCGTCGTCATTTTTGATGTGGCACGGGAAGTATCCACTGAATGCAACAGTAATGAAAAATGAAGGGTACATCAATTTTCATTATTTTTTCTGGCGGGCAGGGTGCTGTATCCAATAAAAGCCTTATGGGTTGTGTGGAAACCACCCTGAGAAATTGAGAACATCAGAAATTGGTTGCAACTCACAATAATTTATTGTATTATTATTAAACTTGAATCCTCTTATTGGAATTATGCGATATCTAGAAAAGTTTTATGTTTTTTTATATACATATGATTTTAGATGTACTATATCATAATTGGATCCTGTGAAGAAAAATAACACAGACCTAATCCTGGCCAAAGTATAAAGTCACAAAAAATATATTTATTTAGTCGTACATAATACTAGTGCCCAGACTCAATAATACACCATAGATATAATGCAAAGTAATATGGAAACACAAAAAAATATAGCTGAACGATCAATATGATGTACGATAAAGAAGCTAACCGTAAATAAAATATAGGAGGAAAGAGTCACACGTTTTTACTCAAGTATAAGCAGAGTTTTTCACACTAAAAAATGCTGCATGAAAAATACAACCTCGGCTTTATACTCGATGTTCTGTCGCGCGCTAGGGGCGCCTATGCGACTGGCCCCGAACGTGCGGCAGAGCACTTCTAGTATATGCGGGATCCTAAGGGGAGCGACGCAAAATATAGCTTGAAGGCCAAACCCCGACCCGCCCTCAAGTCCAGAAAACGAGCAACAGTGTCACGGATCTAACATGCTGTGGTAGCACAAAGCGGCATCAAATAACGTCATGCGAACTCAACACTGCTCATAACAATGCGATCTATCAACGCGCTAGCAGGGATTTTAGGTGACTGGCCCATCGCAAGACATGCAAGGATACCACTTGACCGGATCAGAAGAGCGAGCACTCACGCAAACAGTGGATCTCCGGGCCGGCCGCAGACTCGCGGCCTGCTCCGTGACACAGTTTCCGGCAACAGGCAGCTTTGCGTACATCACGCTGCCCATCCATGTGCCAAGAGCACAAGGACCTGATGACTTCACACCGTCCCTTGTGCCCCCCCACTCCCGGAGAAGACAGGACGACAATGAGCGCACCCACTTAGCGCGGCATAGAGAGGCCAGGACAGCGAGAGAGGCCATGTGAAGGTGTGGACGGGGGGGGGTGGATATTGACAGAAGGGTGAACTGAGGGTCGGGATTGGGGAGGGGGGGGGGGAGGGTTTGAAGTAAGACTAAGGCTTTTGAAATATATTGTTACCGAATATGGATGTGGGGATACCTGTGACCGGCAAGATGTGTGAATCCCCTGCCACCTTTACCGGCACTTTAGACCTTCCCTGCCCAATACCTGCTTTTCACCTGGCCTATGGCGGACTTTTCCTGCTTTAAACACTGCAATAGGAGGACCCTATACTTCCTGCTTTTTACCCTGCTCTCTATTCCTGACTATAGCCTGCATGGGGGACCTATACCCTGCACTTAAACCTGCCTCTATAGAGGAACCTCATTACGTGCCACTTTAACATTGGACCAATTTGGGGGCCTATTTTTATGCATATAGAGCACTAGGGGGACATTTATAGCGGCCCTAATAACATGAATATACCTAGCTAGGGGGGGAATTATTACAATGACCCTAATTGCTGCAAAACTTGGGGGTCCGGGTTAGGACACATATCCTCTGCCACTAATAATCGTCTATTACCTGCCTACTAATTTTCCCTGGCTTTGATCGGACCTAATAATGCCAATATAGCATGCATAGGAGGATTATTTTAGCAAAGCCCTATATCTGCCTCAAATGGGGGACATTATAAACTGCCTATTTCCTTGCCAGTATTGGGCAGGAACATTTAATAAATGGAACTTATAAGTTTTTTGCATATTAGGTAGATGTTGTTTTATTTTATTTTAGTCACCAGCTGCAGCTCTGCATTTTACCTCCACTTGGACTGTGCTCGAGATGTAATTTTGCTTTGTGCACACAGGATTGTGGTTATGGGGCTCCAAGGTAGCGTTCCTGACACTCGGCATTATACTACGGGTTAGGGATTGCAGTCGAGTATGTGAAAGTCAAAAACTAACCGAGATTAAATGTCGAGAGATACGGGGACACTAGCTCAAGACGATAAAGGTGGGGAAAAGGAATGAGTGCGGGCCGTGAGATAGGGTGACATGTCGGGGTGCGGAAGCGGGGGAAGGCGTTGGAGGTTGGGTTTAAGTACGGGTGTGTTAACTGAGAGAAGGGGTGGTTATATGATGTGTTGGTGTTTAGTGTTTGTTTTTTGTGCTGTGTCTGTTCTGTAATTTTGTTTTTAGTCTCCCTATAAGTCACGTTCTGTGATATTTTTGTTTTTTGTGTTTTTTTTGTTTGTTGTTGAAGAGAAGATATACGTAAATATACTCGACGTATAAAAGCCGATCGAGTAATCAAAGCCGAAGGACCTAATTGTAGACAACAAAAACCTCGGGAAGCTTATTGACTCGAGTAATAAGCCTATGGTCGTCGTGAAACAATGCCTGAGGCTAACTGCGTGAATTTTTAAAATAAAAAAACAGATAACAATAAAAATTCATAGGCAGTTTAATAGTCCCCCTTAGGCTGATATTAGGCAGTTTAATGTCACCAATAGGACTAGATATAAGGCTGCTATAATATCCTCTAGGCAGGCTATACGGCAAGGCATATAGGTTCCTCATAGTCAGGGTATAGGCGGTTTAGGTCGTTATAGGTGGTTATAGGCAGGTATAGGTCCCCCCTCGGCAGGCTATTGGAAGGTTTAGGCCCCCCTTCGGTATAGGCAGGTTTTAGGCAGCTTTTTGTACACCTAGGGCGGCGATATAAGGCAGATTAATTGCCCCCATAGGCAGGATTATAGGCAAGTATAGGTTTCCTCATAGGCAGTTTATAGGAAGGATATTGGTCCCCCAATGCGGTATTGGTGGTAATACGGCAGGGTATAAGCAGGTATAGAGTCCTATAGGGCAGGGTATAGGCAGGATATAGGTCCGCTAAAGCAGGATTAAGCAGTATGGGCAGGCTATAAGGCAGGGCTCTTGAGGCGGGCTAATAGGCAGGCTATAGGTTCCCCCCTTGCATATAAGGCTAATAGGCTATATGGCAGGTCGTAGGTAGGATTTTAAAAAAAAAAAAACCCACTTACCTGGCTCCCCGCTGCTCCGTCTCCCCTCACCGATCTGCTCCTCGCTGTCCCGGCCATCCCGCGCGCTCTCCTGTCTTTCTCGGCACAGGCCGGTTGATGTAATCAGGCCCCGCGCTACGCAGCGTGATGACGCTAGTGCCTCGTGCCGGAAAAACTCAACGGACAGCAGCGGAGTCTGCACGGCCGCCAGGAGTCCACTGCGTAAGGGTCGCTCTTTCTGCTCCGCAGTGGTTATCCCTTCAACTACTATTCGCTAACGGAGGCACGTACGCCAATGTTAGGTGAAGGGAATCGCCTGACAGTGCCCGGCAACCAATGCACAGTGTCCCGGACAATCTGTCGCGCTCACTCGAGCCTTCAGCTATATGTGCTCCCATGAGGGAGACGCTATATAAGCTAATGTGTCCTATGCCGCCACTCGGGCCTATCGCAGCGACCTGACCATCCGAGCAGCCGACAGCTGACTCAGAGTTAAAAGCCGAGGGGGGATTTTTTAAGCACACTTTTTAGTGCTGAAATTTAACTAGGTATATACATTGAGTATTTACAGACGGTACTTTCTATATATTTTACTTTAACGTTTGCTTCTTTATCGTTCATCTTAAATTGTGGTCTATATTATTCTTTTGTTTCCTTTGTAATGCTTTTATATTATGGTGTATTATTGTGTCTGACAACTTTTTTTGGACCTCTGTATTTATCTTTGTGTAGACTTTATTCTTTGCAGGGTTTAGGGTCTGTCTAGTTTTACTGACCTTTCTGTTATAGTTCAGACTTTTTTATTGTTTTTATTTTTTCTCTTTCTAGTTGTTCTTATTAATCCAGAGATAATGCAAGATTTCAGAGTTTATTTTTTCATTTACATTATAGCGTTGTGCACCAATTTCTGTGTTCTGTCACTTTTCTACTGAGTATGCCTCTACCATAGGCTTTTTGATAACAGCACCCGCGCCTGTAATAAATTTTTGATTGTAGGGTAAACGTCATTTTTCCATTTTCTTCCCAATTCAGGATAATGAAAGGCATCTGATTTTGTCAAGTCATTCTAAAATACCGCTCTTCCATATCAGGGCAGGTTGTGTGAATTTTAACTTAGGATCATTTACCAAATGTATTAAAAAAAATTTTTGCAAGAAGAAGAAAAGGAGGAATCCTTACCATCAGTGGAAGAGGAATCTTTACACATCATACTGAGAAAGTTTTCCGACTCACTCCCATCCTTAAATAGTGATTTATATTTAGGAGCAAAAATAAATAAATTTTAAAATCGAAAAATATTTTACAACTTTATTTTTCCACATCATTTACTGGATTTCTATCACATGTCTATAGTAATGGGGGTGGAGATTCCCTTTTTTTTAATTTTATTTACTATACCATCCTGGGCTTTCACTAGATGACTGTACATTACTCTTATATATTATACCATTTTTTAGGACTCATTTTCTAGGGGTTTAACTTAAGTTTGCCTTATCAGTGTTTTCGTTTCTATTACAAATAGCCACCAAAAATTCCATAGTATATCTAGTACTGAGATACTCCTACAAACATATTAAACCGAAAATATTGGCAGTCTTATCTTAATAAAAAACTTTATTACAAAATTTTATTAACATGTTAACAATTATATAAACAAAAAAGTAAAAACAAAAAATTTGCAAAAGAGGGCAGGGAAAACACCAATTTATAAGGGTCCCAGCCGATTAATAGGAATGTTACACAATGTAGTGCTTTTGGATATGTGTGTTATAATATACTATTGTCATGCATGACAGTTACGGACCCACTATGTATTACCAATTCTGACAAGTAAGTAAAATAAAATCTAGTACTAGGTTAACCCTTTAAGGACATAAAAAATTACGGCAATTTTCATGCTTACTTTAGAGAATTAATAATGTGAATTGTGTTGTCTCCATTACCAATATATGTTTCAACTACGAATGGAGTGTATCACCCCCCCAAAATTTTTAAGGAATTCTTGTAATGGCTGCCAGCTAGAATAATTACATAGAACCAAATTGAATTTCGGATAATGGACCTTCATAAGTACACGTAACATACACGTATGGAAATGAGTGAGGTGGGATCGTTGCGGTCCCGTCCCCGTCAGTGTTTTTGTTTGTAGCATTTTCGAAAAACACGTAGGATGGAAAAAATAATTACAAGTCTGTTGCTCTTTATTGTAGATTGTGGTGATGTCGTTTACTAAGACAATCAGTAAAAAAGATAATCGAAAAAAACCCCACCACCATATTGGATTAAGCTGTAGACAAACTCCTCTTGAATGGCGGAATGGGGAAATTGTAGTGATTTAACTTCTATACCATGATTAAGAAAGTATTTAAGATCAATGTGCTTCTTAGGATAATAGAACCATAAACAATCGAACAGATCACCACACTAATCAATTAAATCGAAGGAGAAACTGCTTACAGAAATGAAGCTTTACCAGAAAAGTTTTAGAACAGATATTAACTAAAGCTGAAAAGACGCAATCAATAAAAAAAAAAAAAAAAACAATATAAGAAATATAAGAATATAAAAAAACAAATACAATATAAGATTAAACAATATAAAGATAAAGCCGGACCCATTCTTAAAAATTATACTTTAAGGGCGTTGTTCACATGACGATGCTGGGATATGTGTTGGGTCTGGAAATTCGCCACTCCAAAAAACGCAGACGGTACGATCGGACTCCTAAACGGATCCAACACGTATCCAACATGCAGCAGGATCACTCGCATATACTTTTATTTTGGGCTCCTGCTGCATCTTTCAGAATCAAGGACACAATGACATGACAATTACTGGGATGAGCTATCAGAACGACCAAATTTAAAACATGCATCGGCAATCCGGACTAGTCTGTGAACGTCGATGCTTTACTCTCGTTGATGGGGGAGGGGGGGGCCCAATAGGACTGTTCATTACTTGCAGCGCCGTAAGCGAGCCACGGAATAATTGACTTGTCACTTTCTCTCCCGCGCATCGTATTGTGCGCCCGGGGGAAAGGAGGCGTAATCCAAATAGTTCTCTATGAGAAACGTGGCATTACCGCTACATTGACCAGGACGCCATTTCGATGTTGGGCATAATTGAGTGCTGTACGCCACGAACATGCGCCCCCACATTTCAACCTGTGTGAACTTAGCCTAAGGGATTCAGGGGAAATGATAAATAAATCTATTATCTAGGCAGCGATAAATATCTGGTTACACGCGCCTCCCAAGCTGGATGTTTAACTTTCATATTGGCAGTGCTAAATAAAATACCAAATTAAGGTTACTGTGCACACCCGTGGAGGTTCGTCACAGTTTTGTAGGACTATATTTTTGTATGTGAGTGTTTTCTCTTTATTTTACATCTTTTTATTTTGCCTATTTATATTTGAATTTATTTTTTTCGGTGTATTTGTATTTGTATTTTGGTTTTCTTTTTATTCAAGTAACCAAAGGCAGAGTCTGTAATGAATTTTTAGGGTGTTGCCTAATTGACTGAATCTCCCTCCAATCCTATTTCAAGGACGATGTACCATATATTATTTTTTTTTATGAAGTCTTATTTAGCATGTAACGCATTGTTTATGTGCTTTAAAATTATTTTGTTTATTTTTATCATGTAAGTCACCGGTACATGCACTGGTGTTAAATCTAACTTACTACCTTGTCCGTCCTTCAGTCAAAAGTGGGACGGGGAGTTCTGTTTATCCGTATCTTTTCTTTCTTTTACAGGTGATAAATCAAGGGCACAGCGTCTTTCTGAGGCCCAAAGGTAAATGATTAACACTCGTCCATTGAGGTTGAATGATAGGAACTCATCATGAACACAAGCTTCGGCTGTGAATTCCCTCCTCTTTCTAAGCGATGACAAAAAAAGTACACAGTGTTTTTGGTTGGCATGGTTGGTTTTAAGTCTTCTGATAAAGATGCAATCCTGCATTGCAAGTGACTAAAGCAGTACCACTATCCCTATGAACCAACCAACCAGAGTGGTTTGGTGGCTCCTGTAGTTCCAATTTATAGTGAGAATGGTTGACTTTCTTTGATTAGCTCATACATGGCTTGAATACTGTTCTAACTTATCTCTTTGAAGACTTGGCGCAGCGCTCAGTTTCTATCAACGACAAACACCCAGTAGCATTGCATATTGTTTCTTGCCTAAAAATTTCAACAATGGAACAGTCGCTTCTATGTGAAGCCACAATGTACCACATTTATCCTGGCTTCATAATCGAGAAGCCATAATTAAAGCCTTGAATAGGGCACACGGTTGACCTAGTGAAACGCTTGTGTTGGAGTCCAAGGGTGCTTTACCAGAATGGGTGCGAAGTTTGATCTTGCATTCTTTTGCCTGCATTTTATAGTGCAGCAACTTGTACCAGCATAACTTGCTGTGCCTTCCTGCACAAGAAACGCCAAAAATAAACTTCGCGGTAAAAAACACCGTCAACTAATGCGACGTAGTTTCGAAAAGCCAAACACACCTTAAACGTTTCGCTCACAATTCAGTGTGACCCAGGATAATTGAATAAGGTGTTTCAAACTACTTTTTGTTGTCTCTTCCTTTGGTGCCTGATTAATTCATTACTATGGGTTGTGATAGTTGTTACTTTACTACAGAAACTAATGTAATAAATGCCAAAAGCCAGCATAAGGGACATTCATATTAGGCCTTGTGCTGCCATGCCAAAGCTGTAAGAATCCACAATCCTGTTTTCAGAGGGCAAATCGGCGTGATGGAGGAAGGCATCCCTTCCTGTTTAGCAGCTCATGATACTGCATGCTAAACACTGACCACGCTATTTTAGGGCATCGTCAACAATTGGGGGCTCTATGGAACAAACCACCACTCGCAAAGTGGGATTGTCCGCCCGGAGGTTTTGCCGAACGCGGTCGGCTGCAAAACAATCTGTAAAGCTCAAACAATCTATCCGTCCCAAGGTTTCCGGATGCGAATACCTGGGCGTCCTCAAAGTGAAGCGGGGAGGGCCTTTTCTTACATGATCATAGCAGGAGAATATCGCACTCCCCCGCAGACACGCCCGCCCGGCTGACTGGGGATGGGGGTGGCCGGTGACTGCCGCAAAACAGCGACAGTACCGGACCTGGCAAGAAGACCGGTATTCTGTCTTTGCCGTGGGATAAGCAACCATTATACGTGGGTGGGAAGGATGGCCCAGTTACTCAGCTTTTTGTGGCCTTATCATTGGTTGTTTTCACAGAACTGCTGCTCTTTCCTAGGTTTCTAATTTCCCAACTTCCTGGGCAGGCTGTGGGCAGGTCTATAGCACTGGCTAACATTTCAAATGCTCTGCCAAGCTCTCTATTCCTTGCTGTGCATGTTAGCAGGGAGGGATGGTGAGGTTTTTAATATGATAAATAATACAAAATGGACAACTGTCCACGCTCATCTGTCACTCGGCTTTAAATAGTGAGACTTACTGGGCTGTATCTTGTAATGTGAGGGAAAGTTAATAGTGAGAAAGTAAAAAACTTATATTCTCGAACTAATAACATCCACTGTGATTTCCATCTATTTTAAGGCCTGTTTTACTGTGTAATGGTACACTTCAAAAGATAAAACAGTTTTTTCCAAGTATTCTGCACGCCAGGACAGGTTGGCTATTCAGCTACTGTTCAGTAATAAAAAAGGTAAAGAGCTAGAGACTTGTGAAGCTTACGTGTCCTGTGAACGTAGACACCTAGCACGGAAGTGATCACTGAGCTGCTAGAGCTGTCACTTTCGTCTGTTTCCAATGACAAAATCTGAGCTAAAACCAAGCAGCGCTGATAAATAATTTACATATCTTTGGAATTAAGCAGTGTCTGTTTTAGAAATATTTGATTATTTACCTTGAGCATACATCTTCATAACTAAATTATTAAGATCTGATTACACCCTTTATCAGTTGACAACTGTACGTGCATGGTGCAGGCTCAGCTCTTGATCCACTCCTCTGCACCCCTAGACTGCAAATGTAACTCCACATATAAACACTTCACCGGCCACTTTATTAGGTACACCATGGTAATGTAGGGTTGGACCCCCTTTTGCCTTCTGAACTGCCTCAATGTCTTCGTCGGCAATAGATTCCACAAGGTGTTCGAAACGATGCTAAAATTGGTACCAAGGGGCCCAATGAGTTTGCCCAAGGCAAAAATATTCCCCACACCATGACTCCACCAACACCAGCCTGAACCGTTGGATACAAGGCAGGGAGGAAATTTTCCAAAAGCTTTCATGTTGTTGACGCCAAAATTTGGGCCCCCAAAACCCAAAGTCGCGCAGGGAAAACGAGACTCATAAAAACCCCCCAACGTTTTCCAATTTTTCTTTTGTCCAAATTTTTTGATGAGCTTGGGCAAAAATTTGGAAGCCTCAGTTTTTCCCCGTTTTTTAGCTGAAAGGAAATGGGGAAAGGGGGTTGGGTTTTGTGCCCCGTTGCCCCTCTGCTCAAAGTTCGCCGTTTCTGTGCGTTCAAGAAGCCCCTTTCCCGCCCTTTTTGGTTGTAACGGGTGGCTATTTGAAATCCCCGTTGCCTTTCTATCAAATCGAAACCGTTTGCCCATTCTCCCTTTTTCCCTCTGGATTCAAAAAAAGGGATTTCCGCCCCGGACTGCCCCCCTCACTGGATGTTTTTTTTTTTTTGGGCCATTCTCTGGAAACCCTAGAGATGGTTTTGCCCTGGAAAAAACCCCCGGAGATCAGAGTTTCTGAAAAAACCCCAGACCAGCCCCCTTTTTGGGGGAAAACAAAAAATGCCAGTTTTTTAAAGGAAATCAAAATCACCTTTCTTCCCCTTTTGATGCTCGGTTTTTTAAATGCAGGAGATTGTCTTGCCATGTTTTACATGCCTAAATGCACTGAGTTGCCCCCCCCCCCATTTTTGATTGGTTTATTAGAAATTAAGGGCCCCGTTACACGGCTTATTTTTGCCCGGGAAATTTTCCCGGCGGGGAAATTTACAATCGTTAATTTCCCTTGGGGAAATCAGTCCGAAAAAAAGTCACGGGCCCATTTTTATTGATTTCAATAGAAAAATACGGTCCCTCATTCCCCACGACGCGTTGTTCCCTTTCCGGGTTTTCCGGCCCCGGATTGGGCGGGCGGCAATCCGGGGAAAAAAAAAATTCACAGTCAATTTTTTACGGCGGATTTTACCCTACAATTTTATTGGGGATGGTTTAATTTCCTTTGGGAAAAAAGTTTCAAATAGTGCCCAAATTAGTGACACTTATTTGCAAAAATGAATTTTTAATGATTTCCCGAAAAAGTATTTTCGATCGGCAAAATTTTTGTTAAAAACGTTTGAAATTAAACCGTTGGGGAACGAGGGCCCTTTGGGGCCCATCAGGAATTGCTAAAAAATAAAAGGGTGTAAGATTGGTTTGTTAAAAATTTTTATATTTGTGTGGGTTTATTTTCCAAAATTACATTTTTTTAGATTGTTGTGTGAAGAAGAAGAAGATGAGGAATCCTTACCGTCACTGGAAGAGGAACCCTCCCCATCTACGGGACGTTTATTACCCCATCTTTAAGGGTTGGGTAGATGGTTAAAAATCCCTGCCCAAAATAAAAAAAATTTATTTCAAAAATTTTTTTTTAAGGGGCAAAAATAAAAAATACTGAATTTTAAGGGGGCCCGCAGATTTTCCTCCCCAAAATTCTTCAAAAAAAGTGTTTTTTTTAAGCATTTATAAGTTAGTGCTTCATTTATTACTTTCGATGGAGTTTATTAAAAAACCCCCGGTTTTTCGCATGGAAAATTAAACTTCTCTTTTTTCAGTTCTCCTGCACCTTTAATTTCCCATTTGTACTGGTTTATGAATTTAAATGCGAGATCGGGCAGGGGCATTTTTTTTAAACCCGTGCGAAATCCCAAAGGGGGCAGCACCCCCTTAAAAGGGGTTTGTTTAACTTTATAATTTATACACTGGTTAAAATTGCATCTGGAAAACAAAAGGTTTTTCCTGGCACTGTAACTTTTAAAAACCCCACCAACCCTTTCAATGTCACTGACATTGCTGATCTGAATTGTTTGGGGATGATGATTATAGGAAAAATTTTACTTATAAAAAAAGGGGGGGGATATAGCGTCTCTCTAATGTACAGTGTGGTACTTTTCCCTGTCCTGTATGGGTTTAATGTATTAGTGAGGTGCATGCCCGTTATTGGGTGGTCTATTGCGCCTCTCTACCCGTTTCAGTGCTAAATGTCCTGTGCTGCTTTACATGATTAGTGGGTGCATGCAGTGATTGGGTGGTCTATAGGGGCCTTCTACAGTA